>CM067497.1:22405924-22426302 GCA_034552555.1 Semaprochilodus insignis
ATTTTCTATGGTGTTGCCCCAAAGAACCCTGTTTGGCAGCTTTGTTTTTCTTTGTGCACATGAACTTCTGGCCTTTCGTCTCCATAAAACAATTTGAACACAAAATTGCTGTGCAAAGCTTGATGGACACTCGCATAGCTTGACAGATCTGCCTCATTTTAGCAGGCAGGGAGTCGAGAAACACACAATACCCCAGTAGAAACCTGTCTGAGTCTCGGTTACTGCCAGGAACCCATTTTGTCAAATCTGAAAGCGAGACCCATTATGAGTTTTTGGATGGTGGTGTGGATTGTCCAGCAGTGCAGGCCCGATAGGCAGCGTCTTTCAGAAATCATCCTTAGGTTTAAAAAACACCACAGAAACTTTGAGAAAATAATAGCGGAAGTTTCCTCACGGTAAAATAAACAATAAGGAAGGAGAACAGTGTCAAGGTAGGGCCATTTCAGGGCCTTAATGTTTTTTAAAGCTTAATCTTTATCCTTTTTGTACTGTCCATTAACACGGACAATAGTCTTAACACATTCACCTCGCTTATGACAGAAGCCAGCGTGCAGCTGCTGAACTCTCTGAATAAATATCAGCAATATGTAATAAAGCGAATATAGTACAAGTGTTAGACTCGTAATGTGTAGTTGTCAAACAGTCTCAGTCTCAGTCTCAACATCAGTTGGATTTCCTTTTGTCTTGTCTTTTCTCTTGTCTAATGGCGCCTCGTCTCAATCGCAGAATCATTTTGACTCAAGCTGATAACGACAGGATTTAGATTCTGTCTTGTCTCGATCTGTTGAACATTATTTGAACTCTTCCTCATCTTGGACATCATTTGGATTCTCTCTCGTCTTGGACTCGACATCATTTGGTTTCAGTCTAATCTCAGTCTTTATTTACATTATTTTTTTTACATTATTTGGACTTGGTCTTGTCTCAGTCTCAGCTACATTTAGATTCAGTCTCAGTCTCAACATCATTTGAACTCTTCCTTGTCTCGATCTCAGCATTATTTGAACTCTGACTTGTCTCTGTCTTGACATCATTTGGACTGCCTCGTCTTGGTCTTGACATTATGTGGTCTCATTCTTATTTCAGTCTTGACATCATATGGCCTCTGTCTTGTTTTGGTCTCAACATCATTTCAACTTGGTCTTGTCTCATTTTAGACGTCATTTGGTCTTATCTTAGTCCCAGCATCATTTGGACTCAATCTTATTTCAGTCTTAACATCACCTGAACTCAGTCTTGTCTCAGTCTCAACATCATATGGTCTCTGTCTTGTTTTGGTCTCAACATCATTTGAACTTGGTCTTGTCTCGTTTTAGAGATCATTTGGACTCAGTCTTGTCTCGCTCTTGATGTCATTTGGACTTGATCTCTTAGTCTCAACATCGCTTGGACTCATTCTTGTCTTGGTCTTGACATCATTTGGTCTTTGTCTTGTCTCAGTCTCAACATGATATGAAGTACTCCCTGCTCGATCTCAACATTACTTGGACTCCAACTTGTCTCAGTCTTAACATCACCTGAACTCAGTCTTGTCTCAGTCTCAACATCATATGGTCTCTGTCTTGTTTTGGTCTCAACACCATTTGAACTTGGTCTTGTCTCATTTTAGACATCATTTGGACTCAGTCTTATCTTAGTCCCAACATCATTTGGACTCAGTCTTGTCTCGCTCTTGATGTCATTTGCACTTGATCTCTTAGTCTCAACATTACTTGGACTCCAGCTTGTCTCAGGCTTGACATCTTTTGGTCTCAGTCTTGTCTCAGTCTCGACATCATTTAGACTTGGCCTTGTGTTAAAATGGATAATAGACAATAATATACAGTGGACATACAATGTACTGCAAAAAAACGGTGACTGCAGTTCACATCTCAGGCAAACGCCATGCAGGTGTTTCTTGATATCAAAAATCATGTACAACTGCCACAATAAAAAAAACATGTCAACCATAAATGCAAACATTCTCCAAATCATGCAGAAACAGCATTTTATGTCTACCGTGAGAAGGGTTTAAACTGAACAAACACAAAGAACAGGCTTTGCGTATGCCAAAGACCTGCATTGGATCACAGTCATACATGCATACATAAGGATTTGATTAATATGCCTCTATTCAGTACAGCCCAGGCATATAAAACATGAGATTCTGTAATAGATTTTGTTGGGTAAACATTACTCATAAATGTTCTGGAACAGCTAGTGGAGCTCTGAGGGGCTGTGAGTAAATTTGGCCCGGGGCAGCCAGCGGAGAGAGAAATCCAGCGTGGTGTATGCTTGAATGATTTATGTGCTGAACGTCTGTAAAAGTGTGTATCATAAACCCCTATACAGCGGAAGACATACAGGCCATGATCTTGTCTCAGGGAATAGTTTTAACGCCCCACATTAAAATTGAACATGTCATACCGTAAACAAATCTTGCTGGAAGTTGATATAAAACGACTTCTACTTGATGTTGTTGCATAACCCCCAGTAATAATTGATGCGGTATTAAAGTAAGCTGGGCAGAGGAGGATGGATCTCTTCCCATATTTTATTTAGCTGAGATGAATCTGTAGCACACAGACTTATGTAAAATGTAGAGGAGAAACTTTAGGGCCTTCTAGGCCTTCAGGAAAGGCCTAATGATTTCTGTTAAATGGAGCAGTCAATCTACAGTCAAAAGTTTAGAGACGGCTCCTCATAGAAGGTTCTCCTGCTGTTTATCTTAAAGCTTTACTATAGAATAAAAGTGAAGACATCAAACTATAAACACTTTAGCACTCATGGAATTATACAGTCCACCTTAAAAACCTCCAGAATGGAGCTTTACAGGAGGATGAACCAGCTTTCCTAACCTGTGGTGGAGGCTGATAGGATAAGGTTTATTTCTAAGCAGGTTTGGAGCAATTCTATTGGTCGGTCCATCATGAATATTCACTAAACTGAAAGGAGAACTAGAGCTTTTACACTGTGCAGAAAAAGAGATCAAAGCTTTTATACCACTAAATATATATTAGAGGTGGAGATATGGAGAAATATCATACTGTGGTACATCAAGAGTATATGTGGTATATCAGGGTATGTGCTGTCTCAGACTCTCATCAGTTGGAGCTGGTAGAGTCTTTAAGATCACCAACACCATCCATTTAGAGGGGTGTGTCTAAACTTTTGACTGGTACTGTAGATTTTGGTGTTCTTTATTTAATAAATCGATTAACCTTCTTGTATTTAAGCTCTACATGCTGTGTAGAAATACTCATATGTCATTGTTACGTTTGGTTGGAAAACATTCTTTAGGTTGGAATTAAATTCTTGAAATTCATTCCAATGGACTGAATCTGTTCTGTTAAATCAGAGGTTTATTTATCTGCACTACTGACACTTCACTGTATATCCTGTTCATCTGCACCCCTGGACACTCTAGACACTCCTGGACACTCTACACACTCCTGGACACTCTAGATACCCTGGACACTCTAGACACTCCTGGACACTCTAGACACATAATCACCAGTATGCACATGTTTATTATGTTTATTCCATATTGTGAGTACTTGCTGATTCCTGCGCCCATTTGCACATTTGATTATTATTGCACTGCCTTTTTTATCTCCGGGACATTAATGCATATTTTTACATATTCTTTATACTTTCTACTTGTTTATCTACAGTGTTTTTGTATCTTTGTAGATCAACTTTCTTGTATGTATATTTCTATAAGACTGTATAATTTATAGTTTATAGTTATTTTTTTGCTAATTTTTTATGTTTCATACTCTACAACCTAATTTGTGTGGAATTACAGTGCTGTATTGTGTAATTGTGTAACTGCTACTGGCTGCTAAATTTCCTTTGGGATCAAAAAAGTATCTATCCATCCATCCATCCATCTATCTGGAAAATCATCCAGTTTTGGTATGTACACAAATATATCCAAGCTAGCTCTGTCCTAACTCTAACCCCAACATAAGACCTTCAGAAGCTGCACTGAAGGCCTAAGGTCTTGGAATTAATAATAATAATAATAACAATAATACTTTATTCTTATATAGTGTTTTTCAAGAACCCAAAGACGCTTACAATTGTTAGTGCACAAAAGTACACGGACGTCAATAACAACAAAGACATACCAATAGACAATATGAGCAGGATCTTTGAAGATCAGTTTAGGCTTGAGACGGGCTATAAGCGAGTGTGAAGAGATGTGCTTTGAGGTTAGTGAATTACATTACTGACAACTGCAATGCAAAATTGACTGCAATGCAACAAACTCTCGTTTTTTGGTTTACTGCAATACATACTAAGTACCTCACCTGTATACCAGTCCAGGAATTGTCCTCGGAGCTCCAGGAAAGTTACACCAGAGACATTATGAGTTTGGCTGAAACACTGTATGAATGTAAAAGCACATAATGTGCAACATGGTGTCTATTTACGGGTGTCCTTTCAGAGAAAGAGCCAATCAGCTTGCTGGTTACACCGTGGCTGGAAAATGGTTGGCGATACTGCTATGCCAGTGGGGAAAGCTCCCCCTACTCCCTCTTCGTTGTGGAGATCTGCACAGGCCAGAACAACCAGAGAACCATGTTTCTTATTGTGCATTATTGAACGCTACAAACCACTTAAGAGGATTTTATCAGTTACTTTAATAATAAAACAGTCATTTGACCTTCAGTTTGGAGGATTTTGGTCTCTCCCCATTCGAACAGACAGGAATCTGGACTTGCATGGCTTGAAATAACTGCCCGGCGGTGTCGCAAAGATGGCCGCCGAGTGAATAGACCTTCCTATAAGGACTCTGATCGGCCTTGGAGCTGGTTAGAGGAAAAGCTCCCCTGAGAAGTGGCGATCACAGCCTGGAGGCAGGAATCAGGAAAGGTAAACAGCAGTAATTACTGTAACGTCATTCTCCTGGCAGCTGTGTCAGGCTCAGTATGGCTTTAAATAACAAGGCTTTAAATATAGAAACCCATTCGATATGAAGGACTGATAGGAGCGCGGTGATAGAAGGTGGTTTGATGAAAAAGGCAAAGTTAGCAATAGCTAATTTAGCTTTGTATGTCAGCTAGTTGATGCTTTGCTAACATTTAGATCACATTCAATCTTACTAAAACTTCGGCTAGATAGTTAGCATGCCTACAAACTACAGACTAACCGACCGTTTCAAGACATTCCGCTCTCCTGTTTTATGCACCATATTTATTGCCTGTAGCATTCGGGTCTTTCCTTCAGACTGAAGGGTTTTGCATGCAGGCCCAAGCACAATGCCAAGCATCGGATGGAGTGGTGTAATGTGCCGCCGCTGGAGCAGTGGGAACGTGTTCTGTGGAGTGATCAATCATGCTTCTCCATCTGGCAGTCTGATGGGCGAGTCAGATGGGTTTGGCAAATGCCAGGAGAACATTACATGCCTGGCTGCATTGTGCCGACTGTAAAGATTGGTGGAGGAGGGATAATGCTATGGGGTTGTAGTTTAAGGGTCAGCCTAGAGCCGCTTAGTACTAGTGAAGTCTTAAGGCTTCCAACTTTGTGGCAACAGTTTTCTGTAATACAATGCTCATTGTTTGTAGCATGTCAAACGCAACAGGCGGAGCTAATAATGACACTGGAGACTATATTGAATACTGAGTATTAAAAAACTACCAAGATTTAAATCAACCCTTGCATAAGCATACAAACATATACTACATGGACAAAAGTATTGGGACACCCCTCCTAATCATTGAGTCCAGGTGTTTCATTCAGTCCCATTAGCACAGGTGTATAAAATCAAGCACCTAGCCATGCCGTCTGCCATTACAGACATTAGTGAAAGAATGGGTTGTTCTAAGGAGCTTACTGACTTCCAGCTGGGTGATGAAATAGGATGGCACCTTTGCAACAAGTCAGTTCAGGAAATTTCTTGCCTCCTAGAAATCAGCTTTGAGTGGTATTATTGAAAAGTGGAAGGGTTCAGGAACTGCAGCAGCTCAGCCACAAAGTGACAGACCATGTAAAGTTACAGAGTGGGGTCGCCAAGTGCTGAGCGACATAGAGTGCAAAAGTCTCCAACGCTCTGCTTTCTCAGTAACTGCAGAATTCCAAACGTCCTCTGGCATTAACATCAGCACAAAAAACGTGCATCGGAAGCTTCATGGCTTGGGTTTCCATGGTCGAGCAGCTGCATGCAGGCTCAAGCACAATGCCAAGCATGGGATGGAGTGGTGCAATGTGTCGCCACTAGACTCGGGAGCAATGGGAACGTGTTCTGTGGAGTGACCATTCATGCTTCTCCATCTAGCAGTCTGATAGATGAGTCTAGTTGTGCCGACTGTAAAGTTTGGTGGAGGGGGGATAATGCTACGGGGTTGTTTCTCAAAGGCCAGCCATTTTGGCCTTTTGGACCTCCAACTTTGTGGGAACAGTCTGGGGAAGAACCATTCCTGTTCCAGCACGGCTGTGCCCCATTGCACCAAGCGAGGTCCATGAAGGAATGCCTGGGGTGTGCTTGGCGTGAAAGATCACAGAGCCCTGACCTTAATCCCACTGAACACCTTTGGGATGAGTTAGAACAGAGCTTGCGAAGCCAGGCCCTCTCGTCCGGCATGCTGAATGAATGGGCAACATTCCCACAGACCCACTCCAAAATCTGGTAGAAAGCCTTTATAGCTGCAAAGAGGGTCCCAGCTCCATAATAATACCTATGGATTTAGAATGGGATGTCATAAAAGCTCCTGTAGGTGTCATGCCCGGGTGTCCCAATACTTTTGTCCATATGGAGTATGTATTATAATACATTCCTCTTTGCATAAACATTATTATGCATCGTTTCAAACATGCCAGGCCATGCTGATTTATCTGCTGTTCATCCCCTGCTATAAAGATTTAGCCATGACGATAAGCCACCATGTGCCTCATATGATTTATCACACTATGCACGATCAGTTGCAGGCGTTGTTGTTTTCAGGTCCACCAAAATGCTAACGTAGTTTCTCACTTTCAGATTGTATTAGCAGCAGCAATTACCATTAGTGCAAAATCGGGACGGCCTGTCAAATATGACGGGCATCAACAAGGCAAACAGCGCTTAACGACCCAAACGAAACAAAGCAACCCTCCAAAAGCCTGTAAACATTTAATTGTTTTGTTGTGTTATTTAGTGTTTTTGTTGTGCTTCCAGTCTCCGTATTGAGGCAGCGAGGAAACTGCATGCGGGTGTGTTTCTAGTTTTGGAGAGCCAGTCGAGCGAAATGAAGCGCACCTTCGCTTGGCCGTTTCGCCGAAACACTGCGGCTTTGGAAAATAACAGGGGAAGGCTGTGCTGCCAGCTAGGGGCCGGATATTGGGACAGGAACAATACCAGCAGTGCAATCCGTTACTGCGTCCAAACGTATAAAAATGCGTTTCCTCCTGAGATATAATGGAGCTCACAGGGCACCATACACAATGTGGCTTCGATTGAAATAGCTGGCTTTGGCCTGCCAATTACCCCCCCCCGAACTGTTCCTTCACTCGGGGCAATTACGCTCTTAAAAGGTTTTAAGGGTTTTACGGTTGCCCCGAGCTAGCATCGCAAAGAGAGCCGAGAGAATGAAATAAGCCCGTTTTAAGCGCGCGGTTCTCGAGGGGCACCGTGAATTCCGGCTAAATAGACAGGATTTACAGCATAATGCAGCATTTATGAGCCTGACCGTCTCAGTGTGACTGATTGATCTCCCTTACTTGGCTCTTCAGTGGCTTGGTGTCAGGACCTGCTCAAGAGCTTAATGGCTCGTGCTGTTTGCCCAACATTGTTAACAATGATCAAATTTATATTCAGTTCTAAAGTTTCCCCCCTTTTACCCCAAATGTACTTGATCAACTCCCGCCTGGCACTGGCCTCTAGGAGCTGGTGAGGCGCACCAGGAGGATCATGGGAGGCTTGCGCCCAATGAAAGAAAGGGACTATTTGTATTGATGTTGAAGTTGTTGTTCACCTATGGACCTGGCTCAAGCTGGTGGGTCCCTGGGAATAGTTGTCCTTTAAATAAGGGCTTTATAGCATCTCTCTAGAAGCTTGCGGGGCGTGGTCTTGCTATGGCCACACCAGGAGGATTATGGGAGGCTTGCACCCTCCGAAAAAAGGACTATTTGTATTGTGTATGTTGTTGTTTACCTAGGGACTTGGCTCAAGCTGGTGGGTCCCAGGGAATGGTCAACCCTTGAGAAGGGGCTCTGTAGTATCTCTCTAGAAGCTTGCAGGGCATGGCCTTGCTATGGCCACGCCAGGAGGATCATGGGAGGCTTGCGCCCTCCATAAAAAGGGATTATTTGTATTGTATATGTTGTTGTACAGGGACTTGGCTCGAGCTGGTGGGGCACTGGGAATGGTCGACCTTAACCTAACATCTCTCTGGAAGCTTGCGAGGCATGGCCTTGCCTTGCTGATGTGGTTAGCGGTGACCTCACCCATGATCATTGCACTGCATATCCATTTCTGCCGATGTTTCAATATAAGAGCAAGAAGATGGATGCTGGCTGAGAGGTTCTGCGGCAACTACGGCCTTGGGTCAAGTGTAAGGAGCGAGTGCCGAGTGGTGTTTGTGCGGGCTGGGACTGCGTGTGCACCAAGGGCCCTCGACATAGCTGGTGGGTCCCCAGAATGGTCGACCCACTGAGAGGGGGGGCTCTGTAGCATCCCACTACTGGATGGCAATGACCTTGCAAGGCATAGGCATGCTATAGCCAAGCCAGGAGGATCATAAGGGACGCACACCCTCTGGAAATGATTTGTATTGTTTATGTTGTTGTTGTTTGTCATTTAATTGGTGTGTCTTGATTGAGGATTGGTCACCATGAGGGTGAGTATTGTGGCTAGTGGTGACCTCAGAAAAAGCAAGAAGATGGATGCCGGCCCACAGGTTCAGCCTTGAAACCTCAAGTGCAAGGAGCAAGTACCCCCTGGCCGAAACTGTTTGTGCACCTAGGGACTTGGCTTGAGCTTGTGAGTCCCCAGGAACGGTCAGCTGTTGAGGTGGGGGTTCTAGAAGCTTGCCTCTAGAAGCTTGCAAGGCCTGGACATGCTATAGCCGCACTAGGAGGATCATAGGAGGAGCGCAATCTCTGGAAAAGGGACTTTTCGTGTTGTTTATGTTGTTGTTCGCCAATTAAACCTGTGTCGAGATGCTACACAATCTCAAACAGACTTGCATACGTGGTACACACTTGCAAATGTGGTTTCTGATGCTGTATGACATATGGTTATCAGTCAAAATGGACAAAAGTACATGGGTAAAAACTAGGATGCTGGTATGCTTTGTGACCAACTAACCAACTTTGAATTTGGATTGGCCTGTTCTTTGGGCTGTTTTTTTCAGCAGGCAGCTGACAGGGGCATCCCAAAGCCTCGGTTTTGGCCATATTTCTGTGCTCTTTCATAGACGACAGTTTGTCATACGGGATCAGAAACCACATAAGCAAGTCTCACTTGACAACATTATGTGGGCTGAGGCAAGTGTGTGTGGTGATTCAGTTAGCACAGTGCTAATCGGTGTGGTATTTTATGGCCACATTAACCCCGTAGCCAAGTCAAGCCCATTTAAAACACGACCCATTTGAGGCAGAGAGTGATTTGCAGCTAAAAACACAGAGTAGGATCAGGATTTACAATATAATGCAGCATTTATGAGGCCAGCGCTCTCGTTATGACCGATTGACCTCTCTCGGTGGCTTGGTGTGGGTAGCTTAGTCACAAATAACCTGTTTTCTCACATGGTTTTCCTTCTTTCTGGAATTGGAGGTAGTCAAACTAGCCTTTCACTGACTGCAGGTTTTGGACTGTGATGCCAACACTGCGGGTGGCCGGAATCTTTGACTCCTGCGGACAGCCCGTTATAGGCTACACAAAAAGCAAAGCTTAATGCATGAGGTATGCACAAATTATCTTTCAGAGCACATACAATCAGCCAGTGGACTAGAGCACATCCAACTCTCTTTCTTTACACACAGAACCAATAATGACATAACTGTAATACTGTGGCGATGCCTGCCATTCGTGCCTGTTAATGTTAATGAGCTGGTTGATGATTGTGCCACGTTCAGACTGGGATGACTGTGGTTACTGAATTTGTCTAACATGCCTGGCATCTTGGGGTTCCTGTGTTCATACGCTTCCAGTCCACATCAATCTCTGTGCAGATAGTACTGAGATTTAGTGACAGCACTAACCCTATAGCTGTGTGTTTGGGTCCTCAGTTATAGGTTATAGTAGCTGCACCCAGAAGGAGGTGTGGTATTGCAGTGCTGTTGGGAAGGAAGATAAAGGTTACCAGGATCAATAAATGATGATCAATTTAGACTGATATGATCAATATTTATTGAGCTACACATACGGAAGTAGTGTCTCTCAGTATGGCATTGGGCCGCCGTGTTTGCTAACCCAACATGCCAGACGTCTCAGCATGGAGCTGTAGAGGTTCCTAATGGTGTCCTGTGATAATCCATCCCATGCAGCTTGAACATTCTCACACAGTTCCTGCAGATGGTGCGGTAGGGGTGGAGGTGGAGTAACACCAGGCCTTCTGGACGTGTGACAACAAACTGTTCATCTCGGTGCTGACCACGGTGCCTCCACACACGGATTCGTTGGTCGTCTCCACCAAGACAAAAGCGGGACTCGTCACTGAAGATGACCCGCTGCTGTTCTGAGTCACTCCATGACAGTCTGGCACGACACCATTGGAGCCTATGGTGACGTTGACGTGGTGTTAAGGTCCTGCGTGGTGCAGCCGTCTGCCAGTGGTGCTGGCACTAACAGGATGACTCATGGAGGACTCCAGATGTAATCAATCAGCCAAAATATGTTTGAAGTACAAATGTAGCTTCTTTAGTCTACTGCTGGAGCTGTGAGGCCACTGCTAGGCTAACAAACGCTAAAAGTCTCTAGACTCTAAACGCTAAAACTTCTCTAGAGCTGCTCAAACTGATTTCAGGTTGTCATGAAGGTGGCACAGACTTGGTTTAGGACCACTGTATGACTTCCTGTGAATACAGACCCTGTGACTGACCACGTTTTTGTACATTTCTATAGTCCACAGTAAGTCAAACTCTGTCCTAAGTGACATCACCAAGCCTGCACAGTCTTAATGAAGGCCTGGATGCAGTTTGAGAGGGTTCCGAGAAATATTGGGGATGTGTTATTAGAGAAGCTATTTGGGTCACTACTCTAGCGCTAGTGTTAGCAACATGGCTAAACGACTCCACTTTGGCATAAGGAGCTTTTTGTTCGTTTTTGGCTGCTAGCAAGGCCAAATCTCCATGTTCACTCCAATGGACCAGATGTCTTTTGTTCCTGTAGACTTGTTAAAGATTTACAGTGGGCCACCAGGTATACGTCCATCTCCCCGCGCACTCGTACTGTCGCCACTCAGGCTAAGCCTCTAATGAGAAATGTTTCAGAAACTTTCATACAATCATGACCTGCTGGGCCTCGCCGAAATGCATTATGTAATTTCCTATTGGACCCCTTTCGGAATCCTGACCTGTTGGGGTCAATCAACTGAACAGACTCTGAATATTCCTTTGTGAAACTAATATCCAGCCATAGTTCCACCGTCGGGAGAGCAAATCACACCCTGTAACTCGAACCGCGAACGCTTCAGGACTGCATGTACTCTCCGCGTTAATAACCTAATCAAAACGAACGAGCGTGCCAAAAATTCAATTCCGCGTTCTTAATCCCATCCGAAATGCCATTCGTCTGTGCAAACACCTATCAAACAAAAGGCTCCCATCATCTGTCACTTCGCTGGAGGATCCTGAGCGCTCCGTCTTTATCTGCGCCGTGGGACCCTCCGGCACTTCAGAAACACAATAAACTCCCACATAAAAAGCTGCCCGGGGTCGGCCAGAGGAAGTGTGAGAGGGAGCAGGAGCCCCGCAGGGCCGGAGCTGGAAGAATTCCCAAAGCCGTAGGGAAGCTGTACCCACTCTGAATGGAGTGACTTGGTTTTAAGTAGCATTCGAGAATTCAGTGCATGTCCGGCATCATTAAAGGAATAGCTTGGTGGAAAATCAATTTTAGACAATGTAGCACCCACGCAGTGAGCCAAGGTACGTTGTGAAAGGCACACAAACCATAAACCAGTCTTACACCTGTTGTAAACATGACTACTCGCCTCTTACAATGACACTAGTCTTCCTCGGAATCAGGTGTGCAGGAAGATCTCATTGTTCCAGTTCTTTTTACTGGATAGCGAATGGCACAGTAGTGATGGGAATAACTGTTCTTTGAAGGGAATTGGCTCTTATGGCCCTGATCCTTTTCCCGTCGTTATGCTGCTGCTCTCTGCTAGGTTTTAGGCCTCTCCTGTAAAGTTGCCATTTTGGAGATACATGTTTTTCTTTGGACAGCGATGAAATCCTGTTCACCCCACCTTTAAAGAACCATAATAGTGACAACGTCCTACGTCTTGACTCCCTTCGTTCTTACCCGAGAGTCACTGAAAGGAACCGGGTTGTTCACAAAGGTAACATCACTGTTACAGATAGTGGCCAATCACTAGGCTGACAGCTGCTGCTCTCTCCTGGAGTGACCGGCTGTGCATCTTATTTCTGGTGACCACCGGGTGGGTTCAGTTTTCATCCTTGTCGTCCTCTATTATTGATAACATTCATTACTTGTGAAAAAATCAGATATACTTTCTTGCTTGGCCTCGTGCAACATTGTTGATAGAATGTGTGAACTCAGCTTCCTGGTAGAGGAGGAATCTCCTCAACTAATAATTATTTATATATATATATAATATATACACTCATCATCAAAAAATAACTACACAAATAGCTGCACCCAGAAGGAAACAACCAACAGGAACGAAACTCGAATTATTCAAGTTTCACCCTCGGCCACGCATGTGACTTAAGCAAGGACAGGCCTTATCACTGTACCTGTCTGACCCAACAGCCACGATTACAGCCATTCAGCGAGCAGTGGTGCCTCCATGAGTCATCCTGTTAGTGCCAGCACCATTGGCAGACGGCTGCACCACGCAGGACCACATGCACACAGACCGTTGGGTTCCCTTTGGATGCTCTGGATCCCTCCCACAGTCCAAAGTCAGGTCAATTTGAGATGTTAACTTGCCCCCAGGTGTGAGTGTGTGTGATTGTGTATGTCCGTGTCCCTGTCCAGGGTGTTTCCTGCCCTCTGGCTGGCCAATGAGTGCTGGGATAGACTCCAATACCCCCCACGACCCAGAAGGATGAGCGGTATAGATGATGAGTGAGCGAGTCAGAGAGAGTGAGGTTCCATAAACCTTGCTCTGCCCAATTACCAAAAGGTCATGAGTTCAAATCCCACCTGTGTGCACACGAGCAAGGCACTTAACCCTAAATTACTCCAGGGAGGCCATTTCTGCAGCTAACTAGCATATGTGGTCGTTATCCATTACCTATGGAGAGCTTTTGGAGGACCCAGTGTAGGATATGGAGGACATTGGTCCCTTGTCTCAAGACATAGTGATACAACAAAACGTCATGCGGGGTTAGAACCCACAAGTCAATTTGAGATTGCTCAAACAACTTGACAAGGTTCTAAGACAAACGTGATGCTAATCCGGTCGCTACCAGCTTCCATTACTGGATAGCTACATTGGCCTCGTAGCTCCAGTGCGACACCAAAGAAGGAAACTTCAGACACCACACACATTTGATCAGATACATTCATGGTACGGAGAGCATTAGCGCAGATGCTTTTCTTCCTCCCCCCGAACTATTCCTTTAATCGAAGGGCCCAACAATAACAAGGCCGTGTTGATGAAATGCTCGCATTGTGTGGAGGATGCCTGAATCATTACTTCACTATATGCTCCGATGCACAACAAAAGGGGAGAGGAGGGAAAACAAGCTTGTAAACGCTCAGTCATCTGCGCAGACTCGCAGCCTTGTGTGAAGAAGCGTGCGCCGGTAACCTCCACCTGTTTTGTGTTTTCGGCCTAGAAATTTTTGGCCAAAAGAGTCAGCGCAGAATGAAAGAGGGGAGAAGGCGAGCAGTAAGATAGATGGATCCAGCCCTCACTCCCCCACTCCAAACCCCCCTCCCCACTTCTCTCTCTCTCTCTCCCCGGGGTTGGAGTTAGTCTACTCCTCGGATTCCAGCAGACTCTGGCCCTCGGTTATTTGTCATCCCTCATCTCTCCTTTGATCCCAGCGCAAACCTCTGCCTTCCAAAGCTCCGTCTACGCTCCCGCTCCCATCATCCTTTTCTAATTAAGGCCAGGCTCTCTCAGTAAACTCGACCTCATCGACTCCATAAGCCCCAATACAATCATGCCAGAGGACCCTCTGCACAGGTAAACCAGGGCGTGAGCGTGGGGGGCAGTGGATCTTTTATTTTCATGTTTCTGCTCAGATGTATTTATCTTATTCCACCTTCCACAAGAATAATCACATGTACCCTTTGGTGCTGTTTTGTGTGTATCGGCCGGTTCAGATCCGAACTGCTCCTGTTTGTTTGGGGACACAGAACGCGAACTGCTGCTGAGATTCAGGGAACGAGTAGAAGGAAGTTCATGAACAAACACACTTTAAGATGGCTTGAGAGAGACGCTGCACCTGTACCCTAGGTGGTTGCTAAGGCATCCAAGAATGTTGCTGTATTATCCCAGGTGGTTGCCATGATGAAGCTAGGCTTTTGCTATGGAATTCCCGGTACTTGCTAAGCTATTGCTAGGCCATTGCTATGTTATCCCAGGTGGCCGCTATGGTGTTGCCAAGCTGTTGCTATGTTATCCCTGGTGGTTGCTAAGGTATTGCTAGGCTATTGCAACAGAACCCCAGGTAGTTGTTAAGGTATTGCTAGGCTATTGCTATAGAACCCCAGGTAGTTGTTAAGGTCTTTCTAGGCTGTTGCTATGTTATCCCAGGTGATTGGTAGGGTGTTGCTAGGCTATTGCTATGGCATCACAGGTGGTTGTTAAAGTGTTGCTAAGGTATCCAAGAATTTAGCTATGTTATCCCAGGTGATTCCTAAGCTTTTGCTAGGCTGTTGTTATGCTATCCTATGTGGTTGTTAAGGTGTTGCTAGGCTATTGGCATGGAATTCTAGGTGGTTGCCATGATGCTGCTCCACCACTGCTATGGTTTCCAGGGGGTTGCTAAGGTATTGGTAGGCTATTGTTAGGCTATTGTTATGTTATCCCAGGTGGTTGCTATGATATTGCTAGGCTATTGCTATAGAATCTGAGGTCTTGCTAGGCTGTTGCTATGAAACACCATGTGGGTGCTATGATGTTGCTTGGCCATTGCTACAGAATCTAAGGTCTTGCAAGGCTGTTGCTGTATTATCCCAAGTGGTTGCTATGATGTTTCTAGGCCATTGCTATAGAATCTAAGGTCTTGCTAGGCTATTGCTATGTTATCCCAGGTGGTTTTTAAGGTGTTGCTAGGCTGTTGCTGTGGAATCCCAGGCAGTTGCTACGATGCTGCTAGGCCACTACTATCTCAGGTGGTTCCTAAGGTTTTGCCAGGTCATTGCTATGTTATCCCAGGTGGTTGCTAAGGGGTCGCTAGGCCATTTCTATGGTATTCAAAGTAGTTGCTACGGAGTTGCTATGTTATCCAAGGTAGTGGTTAGGATGTTGCTAGACTTTCCATATAAACACTCAATAGACTCATGTAGGTTCACTGGTGGGTTTGAATAGTAGATAAAATGGCTGTATCTGTGTTGTAGACACAGAGACCCCTGGTTCCCATCACCCCCACTGGTTTCCACACAATCAGGTTCTCTACAGTGAACCAGTTTACCAGTTTATCACAGCACTCTGAAGCTCTCTGTTTTCATATCTCACCGAAAAGCAGCAGCGTTCCCTTCAAAGCCCCGGAAAACTTCCTACCTGTCCAGCTTTGTAAAGAGCAGCCCCCCTGAGCGGGTTAAACAGCGACAGAAAGCGCAGCTGAACATCTAAACATGCCACCGACGTGATGTAACTCAGCTTTACATTCCTAATCCATGAGCACAGAAAGTAATAAAGACTTGTTGTTTTCTCTAGCGGCTGTTCCGGTGCGGCGTTTAAGGCTGTGCTTGCTGTGTTTACGACAGAATCCCTTGACTTAATCTGCATACATCTGTCCCACTCTGCTTTAATTCCGAGTAATGTGTATGTCATGAATTATGCAAACTGTAAACAAGACTACAGGTGCAAGGCATCGCAAGAATGAGGGACCCAGTTAGAGTCTGGATAGTATACACAAAATACTGTATATTGTGATGCTCTGCCAAGTGACACTATATCAGAAACACCCGTTTTGCTGGTGTATAATTAGAGACCATGGACCATCTGTGGAGGCACAGTTTATATTAGCCATCACTTCATCAATGGTCAGTTTCAAACCACCTGGAAAACAATGGCAACCACCTAGCAACCAATTGGGACACCATAGCTATCACCTTAGCAACCATCAGGAAAACAATGACAATCACCTAGCAACCACTAGGAAAGGAATGGCATCTACCTAGCAACCACTTGCTATACCATAACTATCACCTGAGCAACCATCTTGAAAACAATGACAACCACCTAGCAACCACCTGGGACACCATAGCTATTACCTTAACAACCACCAGGAAAACAATATCAACTACACTGCAACCACCTTAGCAACCACCTGGAAAACAATGGCAACTACCCAGTAACCACCTGGGACACCACAGCAATCACTGTAGGTACACTAAAACAACCACCTAGCAACACCCTTAGCAACCACCTAAGATACCAGACACTACAACCACCAGACAGAATACCATAGTAACGTTTGACAGGACCCTAGCAACTGCTGCGTGATCACCCCTCAAGTCTGGGACATGTACTGCAGATCTGTGCAGCAGTAATGATCCCATTTACCGCTAGTCAGGAGTCCTGCGCTCTGACCTTCGGAGTGAGTTGTGACTACATCACAGCTCACACCTGGAGAAACAGGACGCGGTGGAGCACAGCCACTCCAGCCGTTCGTTACGCTGCTGCATGTCATCTCATTCTCTTCTCTCTCCACTCGGCTGCCCCTGACCTTCCCACAACAATGGAGCCGCTGAGTTAAAGGCTTCCTGGCCTTCCGGGCGCGTGCTGAAGTGCTATCAGGCTGCGTGATTCCGCTCCACACCGGGGGACACTGATACCCCGGATCATCTCACACGGCACGAGGAGGTGAAATTAAACACCCTCCATTAACATACAGGAGAAAAACGAGTTCCTTTTATGTAGTACAAAGCTAGGAGGAGTCTCTGTCACGCTAGCTGTGACCTTCTCTGCCCCCTGACTGGACTTGAGGACACTGGACAGATATGTGCCGGGAGTATGATGGTAATATAGTATTTTTTCAGGTTAAAATTGTCTCAAAACCACATAACTTTCTGTGAGGGAGCTTTTATAGGCACTAAACTCCTCCGACGTCCGGTTTCATTCACCATCACTCACCATGGACAATTCTGACTTGAGAACAGAGCTCTTCACATCAAACCACTGTGAATGACTTTGTTTACACATTAGACACAAAATATCCAGAAGCTTTGGAAAAACTGGGGGAAAAAGTGGGAATCCCCATTAAACACATTTTTCCTTGTCCTGTGAGAGGACAGGGACAATTTTGTCCTTTGTCCAACATTTAGGCTGTTCATATGTAGACCTATGTTACTGTCAACTGTGGTTATGAGCAGCTATAGTTGTTTTATTGAATGCTATAGTTACACCAATATGCCACTCTACAGTAGGTGCAATATGGTTGCACCATCGTTTGCTAGGCTTTTGAGGTTTATGGTTTGATGGCTAACTAGAGTGCACTTAGCAAAAAACTAGCTATTACTTCTCAAAATATGATTTGAATTACAGAGTTTCAGTTAGCCAATTACTGTGATGGACTGGCGGCCTGTCCAGAGTATTTCCTGCCTTCCGCCCAATGAGTGCTGGGATAGGCTCCAGCAGGATAAGCAGCTTAGAAGATGAATGGACGAATGAATGGAAAGTTAGCCAACTGGCTCAGTGAGGCTATGCTATCTGAAGGCAAGAACACTGCTAAAATATGTTCCTCGTTTTTCCCCAGAATGTCATTTGATGACCCCACAATGCTACTTATGACCTTGGGAACACATATATTCCCTCAATGTAGAAAACACTTCACAGAACCTGGAAACATAGAGCCTTGGGAACATAGAAGCATGAAGTCCGGGTAACATAGAACCCTTTAAACATATGGCCCTAGGATCATACAGCCCTAGGAACATATGACCTGGGGAACTCTGGGAACTAACGGCCAAGTGACATGGGCCTCTGGGAATACAGAACCTTGGGGACATATGGTCCTTGTGTCATGAAGCCCTGGAAACATAGGGCTCTGGGTATATGGAACCTTGGGAACATATGGACCTGGGAACATAGAAGCATAGGAACACAGAGCCCTGGGAACATAGAACCCTTGGAACATACGATACTGGGAACACAGGACTCTAGGACCTAAGGGGCTAGGGACAAAGGGCACAGGGAATATAGAATCTTGGGAACATATAGTCCTGGGACCATAAACCCCTGGGAACATAGGACTCTGGGAATATAGTAGCTTAGGAACATATAACCCTGGGAACATAGAACCATAGGAACATAGAACTCTAGGAACATATGGCCCTGGAAACATAGAACTCTGGGAACTAGGTGCCTGAGGCCATACGTCTCTGAAAATATAGAACCTTGAGAACATAAAATCTTAGAAGCATAGAGAACATAGGTCTCTGGGAATATAGAACCTTGGGAACATAGGACCCTGGAAACATAAGCTCTGGGAACATACAACCCCAGGCACATATGATATTTGGAACATTAAATCCAAAGAATGTTGAACCCTGGGAACATAGGGCCTAGGGGCAAAGGGCTGTGGGAATATAGACCTTAGAACCATATAGCCCTGGTAACGCAGGATCTTGGGAACATGGGACCTCATTCACCAGTCGTTTATAGGAAGACATTTCTGACCAGGGTTTTCTTATTTGGGCTTTGCTGACGGGTTGAACCTGACGTGGACTTCCTCTGTGTAGTGTGCTCTAGTTTTCTCTAGAGCAATTTTAGGAACAAACTTAGGATGATATTGGAGTCCCATTGCACCTTGAGAATACAGAACCCTAGTAACATAGGGCCCTAGGACGATAGAACGCTGGGAACATGGAGCCCTGGGAATGGAGGTACGCTCCTTGAAAGGCCCACCCTTTCGGAGGACAATGCCGCCATGCCCCCATGCTGTTGGTTCGTGGTGTAAGGTCCATGCTACAGATCGTCAGTGTCGAGTTGGACGTACGGTACCGCACACTGTGTTTTTCATGAGTGCCTGTATGTTTAGCTGAGTGGGCTACTGGCCCAGTTCAAGCTCTGCAATTACAGCTGCTCCGGTGAACACAACAGCACACATTAGAGCTTTCATATTAAAGATTAATGGAACAGGGCCCTGATACTCACTGGCACAAATTCGCCTGTTCATCTACGCGCAGGGAGAAACGCTGTCCCTACATGGTTAAACGTTATTAATAACACTCTCCTTCCTGAAGTAATAGCGTGTTTGCCAGAGTTCGGACACCGCTGAATTAGCAGAACAACCACAGGAGCGTTCGAAACACTTCATCATTCCGGCATCATTAATTTTGCCTCGTGCGCCCCTTCATAATTCTCCGAAAGAGCCAAATAGAGCATCGCAGGCAAAGATCTGCCATCCGGTCTGATGCTGAAGAACAGTACATTTTCCCAAGCCATTGTTTTATTCATTATTACTCTAATTACATGAAAATCTATGGAATATATGTGTCAAAGAGTATCCAGACATACCTTCTAATTTAGCTACTAATGTGCACCCATTGCTGACGCACAGCTTTTAAGCTCCATAGAAAAGCATTGACCAGTAGAATGGGAAGCTCTGGAGCAGCCACACATGAACCTCATTGCCAAACATCTGTTAGAGGGGTTTGGAGCCCCCAGCATTGGGATGTGGAGCACTGGAGCTGCGTTCTGTGGAGGGATGGAGCTCCATCCAGTACCTCTGGGATGGGTTGGAGTGATGGACACTTGATCATTCAACATCAGTACCTGACTTCACTAATGATCATTCTAATAAAGGCTCAGTACAGGCTGTTAATGTTCCTGATTTAGGGCTGATATCCTCGATCTGCTGGGTCAGCAGGTGTGTACAGATCTTTGGACGCAGAATGTGAAAGGCTCTCTGGCCTGATTTGGGCTGTGAGTCATGAACATTTGGAACATTAATAAATAAAAACGAGAGCAGGTTGTCACTGTGTCTGACAAGAGAGTACATGTTTTCCTCTTGGCCTGGGATGGAAAGAATGTCGACGAGAGAGAGAGAGAGAGAGAGAGAGAGAGAGAGAGAGAGAGAGAGAGAGTGAGAGCCAGACAGGG
>CM067497.1:22431212-22488652 GCA_034552555.1 Semaprochilodus insignis
TAAATATTGATCATATCAGTCTAAATTTATCATCATTTATTGATCCTGGTAAACTTTATCTTCCTTCCCAACAGCACTGCAATCCCACACCTCCTTCTGGGTGCAGCTGTTCTATTGATGATGAGTGTATATTATTGTTAATTAATGTTGGTGTAAGTGTTAAGTAGTCATACTAATAGAGAGAGCAGGCAGTACTGTGGTCCAGGCACAGCTGCAGCTATTCCGATTTGACCTCTTTTAGGATGTCTTTGTTGTTTTTCGTCTTGCTCCTGTTTATTTATCTTCCTGGATTCGTAGTAAAATGGGAAGTGTTTATCAAAACACGGATGATTACCTGATATACAGTACCAGTCAGTAGTTTAGACACACCCCTCTAAATGGATGTAGTTGGTGATCTTAAAGACTCTACGGTCTCACACTTAACAGCTCCAACTGATGAGAGTCTGAGACAGTACATACCCTGATATCCCACATATCCTCTTGATGTACCACAGTATGATATTTCTCCATATCTCCACCTCTAATATATATTTAGCTGTGTAAAACTTTCATCTCTTTTCCTGCACAGTGTAAAAGCTCTAGTTCTCCTTTCAGTTTAGTGAATATTCATGAGGGACAGACCAATAGAATTGCTCCAAACCTGCTTAGAAATAAACCTTGTTCTATCAGCCTCCACTGTAGGTTAAGAAAGCTGGTTCACCCTCCTGTAAAGTTCCATTCTGGAGGTGTTTAAGGTGGACTGCAAAATTCCATGAGTGCTATTTTATACTTAGGGAGAACCTTCTATGAAGACCCGTGTCTTAACTTTTGACTGGTACTGTAAGTGCCACATCGATGTTCAGAAGTAAACTCATTTTGGTGAGTGAAGTTGTTTAAACTGTCGCTGGTGAGGAGATGGCATTGGTAAGATGGCAGATGTAGTGCACCTTAGAATGTGTGGACTGACAGTATGAACCTCTTTAACGGCCAAACAGTACGGACTGGAATGAATTTAGTACCTGCTGCTTAAGTATGCCAATGTTAGATTTACTCTTTCTTATTAGTATACTTGTTTATGTTGTTAGTAATGTAATTTATTTTTAATAACAATCAGAATAATTGTGTATTTTATGTTTATGTTTATGTTTATGTTGGCTGTCATTTTATGAAAGCAATAAGCCACGAGAGGCCTTAGTTACTGCAATGTTAACACAGGGTAGGAGGTTTTAGACACACTGCTTCACTCTGCTTTTGTGCCTAATAAGACCCTTCCCCATCATACAATCACAGTAATCTCGTGGCTTATTGCTTTTATGACTGCTGTATCTGCATATGACTAATATCTGCTTATATCTGCTTAACACTGTGCTCGTACGGCCAGAACTTTACCCAGATGAGCGTTATTAATGACTGACCGTGTGACGCCGTGAGGTCTAGTGAGAAGCAGTCAAACACAGGGCTGTGAGTTTGGAGAGCTCCATCAGAGGGACTGGAGTGAGTCATGGTGATGACATCAATCACAGAACTGCGGAGATGCATGTGTGAGCCATGTGTGAGTACAAGACACCGGCAGGACGAACATGGTCACTGCCTGTCCTGGGACGACGGGGTGAGCAAAGGCATACATTTCAACCGGATCTGGAGCAGTGATATACAGACACTAAAACCTGAGATCATTAACCTCTATCGTTTATCCATATCCACCTGCCAGTTAGGTCACGCCTTAACAACCACCCCGGATTCCATAGCAACAGCCTAGCGACTGGGATACCATAACAATGGGCATAGTTACACTTTAGCAAACACCTGAGATACCACAGAAAACAGCCTAGCAATACCTTAGCACCCCATGGGATACCATAACAATGGAGCTAGTAACACCTTAGCAGCCACCTGGGATACTGTAAAAAAGGGGCTAGTAACACTTTAGCATCCACCTGGGATACCATGTTAACAGCCTAGCAACCGCCTGGCATACCATAGCAACAGCCTAGCAACACCTTAGTAGCTGTGTTGGATACCGTGGTAACAGTCTAGTACACCTTAGCAACTGCATGGGATACCATAGTGACAGCCTAGCAGCACCTTAGCAACCACTTGGAATAAAACAGCAACAGCCTGGCAACACCTTAGGAAACCTCAAGGAAACCCTAGCAACACCTTAACAACTGCTTTGGATACCATGGTAACAGCCTAGCAGCCCCTTAACAGCTGCATGGGATACCATAGTAACAGCCTAGCAGCACCTTAGCAACCACCTGGGATACCATAGCAACAGCCTAGCAACACCTTAGTACCCTTCTGGGATACCATAGCAACAGTCTAGCAACTCCTTAGCAACCGCCTGGGACAACAAATCATCTGCCTAGCAACATCTTAGCAAGCACCTGTTATTACTGTGTTAACCAGTTATTATAAACACAGTTACAGATGTATGACAGTGAACACAGCTTCAGTTTATACTCCTGTAATTACACAAGTTTACTGGACAGTTATAACAGTTTATCTCCCATGACGTATGTATATGTGTGTAATAAGCTAAGGGTAATTACACTCGTATGAGCTGGTGTTCCTGATTACACCAGGAGGTGTGGACTCACCTCCATTATGAGAGACCTTACACCACATCCAGCCTTCCTAACACCCAGCTGCGTCTGTGACACGCTGACCAAAGTTCTCTGATTTGACAGCATTTGTACAGAACGTTCCAAATTCTTACACCCCGCGGTGTGAGGTCATTCTGCTGAAAGAGATGGACCTCAGTGCTCCTCCCTCCAGCCCTGGAGAGCCTGGAGTGTCCTCTCAGCTCCAGCACACCTGATACAGCACATCAGCTAATTAGCGAGCCCTTCATGAGCCCTTGGAACAGGTGTTTTAGAGCGGAGGAAGCATGGACACCTTCTCTCTCAACCTCTCTTACTTTCTCTCTCTCTCTCCTTCTTCCTATATGTCTGTCTTTCTGTTTCTCTCCCTCCCTCTCAACCCCCCCCTCTCTGTTCTCAGTTTTCTGCCTGCAGATGTTGAATGTCAGTTCCTCATAGGGAAACTGTCAGTTTGGCATTATGAGCAGAGAGGATGAGGATGATGATGATTTGTTTGTGTTTTAAAAGCTAAATGAAAATGTGTATGTGTGTTTGTGTGTGTGTATGTGTGCATCTCTGTGTGTGTGTGTGTGTTTGCATATGTGTGTGTACATGTGTGTGTGTGTGTGTGTGTATGCACATGTGTATGTGTGTGTATGCATGTGTGTGTTTATGTGCGTATGTGTGTGTGCACATGTGTGTTTGTGTGTGTCTGTGCTTGTGTGTGTGTGCGTGTGTGTGTGTGTGCGCGCACATTCGTGTGTGTGGTATGTGTGTGCACTTGTGTTTGTGTGTGTCTGTGTGCATATGTGTGCATGTGTGTGTGTGTGCGTGTGTGTGTGTGTGTGTGTGCACATGCGTGTGTGTGGTATGTGTGTGCATTTGTGTTTGTGTGTGTCTGTGTGCATATGTGTGCATGTGTGTTTGTGTGTGTCTGTGCATATATGGGTGTGTGTTTGTGTGTGTGTTTGTGTGAATATGTGTGCATTTGTGTGTGTGTGTGTGTGTGTGTGTGTGTGTGTGTGCAACTCATTATGCAACCACATTCACACTCACACACTGTACCTGCCCAGGAGCTTGAAGGAGGGATGCAGCTGGGGGAGGGGCGTGGATGTTCATTACATGCACCACTACCCCCAGCACAACCAGCATCACATGCACACACACACAAAGCCACACACACACACACAGTCACACACATCTCCTCTCCAGCCCTGCAGTCACGGGCCACCGAGCTCAGAGTCCTGTTCCGCAGCAGCTCAATACAGCAGTGGGCAGCATGGTCATAAATTAAATACTGGTGGTTCCGGTATAACAGGAATTCAGCCATTTAAGGTGGATTTTGAAATTCGAATAAGAAGCCAACTCCAGTGGAATTTCTCAAGTCTCATTTGTGTCATGTACTGGTACCTCTGACAGTGCTGGAAATTTGGGAAATACTACAATCATTCATGCTTCAGCACCAGCTGGTCCACTGCTCTGAATGGCTGGTTTACAGTGAGACGCCTCTATGATCACACAGACGCAACACATGGAATAAAATTTAGTGGGTGGGTTTGACATCGTGAGACATGCAAAAGTTTCATGCTTGGCCGTGCATGTGAGGTAAGCAAGGACGGGTCTTATCGCTGTACCTGACTGACCAAACAGCCATGATTGCGGACACTCAGTGAGCAGTGTTGCCCTCCAAGAGCCATTCTGTGCCAGCTCCATTGGCAGGCAGCTGCACTACGCAGGACTACATGCACACAGGCCGTTACGACGACTGTCCTGCAATGGTGTCGTGCCAGACTGTCATGGAGTGACTCAGGATGGCAGCGGGTCATCTTCAGTGACGAGTCCCGCTTTTGTCTTGGTGGAGATGACCAACGAATCCGTGTGTGGAGGCACCGTGGTCAGCACCAAGATGAACGGTTTGTTGTACCGCATCACACGTCCAGAAGGCCTGGTGTCACTCCACCTCCACCCCTACAGCACCATCTGCAGGAACTGTGTGAGGATATCCAAGCTGCATGGGATGGATTATCACAGGACATCATTAGGAATCTCTACAACTCCATGCTGAGACGTCTGGCATGTTGGGTTAGCAAACATGGTGGCCCGACGCCATACTGAGAGACAGACTTCTGTATGTGTAGCTCAATAAATATTGATCATATCAGTCTAAATTTATCACCATTTATTGTTCCTGCTAACCTTTATCTTCCTTCCCAACAGCACTGCCACCCCACACTTCCTTCTGGGTGCGGCTATTCTATAGCCTGCTAATTACACAAACTCCAAATGGATGAATATGAAGCCTTGGCAATCCGCAGTCATGGTCAAATCACAATCAAGAACGAAATACTAAAACGCAGAAGTACATCTGGCCACGTTTACTCGTCTCTGCAGTGAACCTGCACATCTTCACCTCTACACTACTGAACACAGCCCTCTCAATAAAACTCCAGCCATCATTCCCAGCCACACTCGCCAGATGAAACGCATCAAACCCAGTCCAACCCAAATGGCACCCATATGCTTTGCCATGTTTACACATTGACTGAAAGAAAAACAAGGCAAACAAAATAACTCAAACAACACAAGGCTTTGTTTTGTTCTCCAGCTGCCCCCCGACAGCCCCCTCAATTGGAAATAAACTGATTAAGCTAATCAATAGCTGTCTATTTCCATCCCTTTGTTATCACCTCCCCAGTTCTACGGGCCTCGGTTTCCATCAATCTGATCAATGTACGAGGTAATGGAAGTCCGAGGCTTCGGATTCAGGTGAAGGAGCTTGACAAATGGCCATGTGAGAGCTCAGCTGTCCTTTTGTGATGGCGACATGTGCAGGCAAACATTCACTTAGGTTTGTGCCAGCATGCTGTTCATCATCTGCCAAACAAACAGGAGAATTAAGCAGCCTCTTCATTGTAATGTCCTTTTCTTATCGTGAAGGAAAGACACAATTAGACCTTCAAACTTCTCAAACCTTGTTGGACCTCTGAAGGTACATGGACTATGTTTGCACCTAGATGAACCAAACACGTACGGTACATGTTTTTCGATCGGTGCACTGGGAGGTTTCTGTGCCGAACCCTAAAACTATACTTATAATAATACAATAAATCTAATAAATGATATATAATATTATAAAATAATACAGAAATAATGAGATATAATTTAATAAAATAATAATATATAATATAATAAAATAATATGAAAATAAATACATTTATTCTTATTTTTTCCCAGTGTGTTAATTCCTTTGAAGGATTAAGATTTATCATGAGCTAATGCTAAAATAATGCTGTCCCATGTGGTCATGTCACCAACGTAATACAAAGAGTTTTAATCCATAGAGTCTTATTTTAGCCATGCCCCTGTATTGTAGAGGAGCAAGCAAGACTGCATATCAGTCCCTCACGGCCTCACCGTGAGCAGTATGATCCCATTATGGTAAGCAAAATATGACCAAAATTCGAATATTTCTGGAATATTGTGAAATTGTCACTACAGAAACCGGTTTTCTTCAAATAAACATTTTTTGTCCTAATGAAATAAATATGTTTGTACATGCGTACAACTCTTAAAAGATAGCATTTCTGAGTTCCGCTTAAAATTAGTTAAAATTGTAATTGTCATTATCAAATCACATATTTTGTACAATGTAGGAAACTTTTTTTCTGTTTTAATGAAAAATCTGATGTTTTATGTGTGTACAGCTGTTCAAAGCTGCATTTGCTAGTCATGTACAGACTAGCATTTCTGAGTTAAAACGCTAATGAGCTAAAACTCTCATTGTCTTTACCGAAACACATATTTACTACGGTCAAGTAAAGGGTTTTTGTTTTAATGAAAATAGGATGATTTCATGTGTGTACAAGTACTGACTAGCGTGTTTTAGTTCAGCTCAAAATGGGCTAAAATTGTTATTAAAATTACTGTAATACATATTTTCAACAGCTGAGCAAACGTTTTTGTTTTTCTTATGAAAAATATGTGATTTAATGTGTGTACAACTGTACAACAAGGCTGTATTCGCTAGTTGTGTACTGAGTAGTGTTTTTGAGTTCTGCTCAAAATGAGCTACCATTGTCATTGTCATTACTGAAATACATATTTTCTAAAGTGAAGTAAACCTTTTTGTGTCTTAATGAATAATTTGATGAAAATATGATTTGTGCGTTCGACGGTTCAAAGCTGTGTTTGCTAGTCATGTACTGGCTAGCATTTTTGCTGAACATTTCTGTGCTGATTCCTTATCCAAGGTGGAAAAGGCACTAAGATGCTCTTTTCCTCTTGTGTCCAATACTGGGTGCGGCTGGAATTTCAGAAATTAGATGTTCACCATCTCTCCAAAAAATCAACATCTGCTTTATTCCACTGCCAGGGGGTTGACGGCAAAAGCTGGGGAGCGTGCAATCTTAGCAGAGCCCCCGGACTGCTGTTCAATGCCGACATTCAGCGCCGCTGCAGCTAAAGGTGCCAGAACAGTCCGTCACCTGCCTTCATTATGTGAAAACAGCATTAGTACTTTCCCCACACGAACACGCCCACTTCAACTCAGGTCAGGCTAGCTAATTGGCTGATTCGCCATGTAAACATTGCTATGGCGTTAGGATTAGTGGAATGACATGATGTGTTCATTCATGATGTGTGTGGGTGATGATGCTAGTCGCTAGTTTACCCTAAAACGTGGTTTGAACACAGGCTAATGTATATAATGTGTTCTTGCTGCAGGTTTGGTTGCAGCCCTGTAACGTAGATCTCTGCCAGAGCCCTCTTGTTCGGGTAACTGCAGTACATGGGGGTGATTTTCTTCCTTTGCTCAACTGTTTCATGCTATTTTCCATTGTGCCTTTGACCAAAGCGGATGTGTAGGTGTTGTTGTGCGTGATCATGTGTGACAGGAATACAGGTATAAAGTGCAGCTCGGTTGCTTAAAACATTCACTGGAATTCCAGTCCTGTTCTCTGGTACACAGTGACATCATCTCGTAACACAATTCTTATTGCCCACCCTCAAACAACACACATAGCCCTTTTCGACCAAACATGGCCTATGTTTTTGAACTGAGTCCGTTTAGACATCCTGAAACCTTGGTGCTGTTCAGGGAACCGGTCACACAGCGGTAGTAAACAGTAGTAACAAGGTGGCGGAGCGTGTAGACAACCTGCGATCATTTGTGCTGTTGTTCCAGATGTTTGTTTACATCCAGAAAGCAAGAACGGATCAACCTCTCAAGATTAGAAGACATGGGTGTCGCCCTTGTTGCCTTTGATTACCTCAACAACAGACACGCCCATGCATTTCGGCACAGTTCATGCTGAGGAACTAATCTTTGGTTCTGGCTGGGAACAAATTTTTTGGGTTCCGAGCCTATTTATTTTGGGAATGTGGTGGGACGGAACTGGTTCCACTGGTTCCACAGTGGAAAAGTGGGTGGTTTTATACAGTCATGAAATCTGCTGGTAGCACCAAGTGTGTTTAACCAGCTCAGGCCAACAGCCATGTTTCTACAGCAATCTCTCCTACGTTAGGTAGAACAGATGTGGTATTAACAAATGAGATCACGTCACCCAACATCTTCAAAAGTTGCTTGAGGGAATACTGTTGTCTTGCCGTCGTTTGGACGAAATAAATGTGCTTCACTGCCATTAAATTAGTTTTTGTCATCATTGGGGCTGGTAACTCAATTAACGGTCGCCAGGCACAAGCCTTGCTCCGCACATGCATTTCCAGAAATATCAGTATCTGGTGACAGAAGTTGGGAAAACTGGCCTGAACTGAACTCCTGAACTCGGTGCTCCGTTGAAAACAATGGAATAGCCAGATTGCGTCAAATGTAAACAGAGCATAGTTCAATTGAGGAAGGGCCCAAAGAGAACTGCTTAGCTAGATCACGTGCAGCGTGGAACACGGGTGCTCCGGGACCAGGACTGGCCTACAAGGTTCTGATATAATGTGGATGTATGCGAAAGCTGAGTCCATCTTTTGACAATATCTGCGTCCAGCTGATCTTGCAGCTCTAGTTTGGCATGTTGATGATCATTACATTATCTCCGTCCCAAGTGGGAACAGTGCAGCTGTGTCCTTGAACAAAAGCACTCAGCCCGAATTGCTTCAGTGAACACCCAGTCGGGGTAAACGGATACAGCAGCGGGATTGGACGTTGCTCATTGTGGTGCAAGCCAAGCGATGATTCCACAACAATGCGAGGTCAAAGGTTGGACGGCCTCAATTTCTAGGCAACCGCGGATGCGTTGCGCCACGTGCGTTTCCAATGGAAGTCTGTTGGCTTTTCCTTTTCTTTTCTACCCAGGGCATCAAATAGCCAGGAAGGTGGGACAAGACAGGACTGTTCTACTATCAGTCATCACTTTTTCCGAGAGCCGTGGTTAACATTACCAATTGGAACGACTCAATCCCGCCGAGAAATTCAGACCTTCTTGCGTAACCCACAACAGCTTTTTGTGATGAAGCTCAGAGCCGCGATCCAAATGGCTCAGTTGTACAAAATAGGGGGTCATGTGTGGCTGAACTTCCACCATTTGGCACGGATGTCAGGTTGAAAACCTGAGATGTTTCTCAGAAGCAAATAGGAAAGCTAAGCATCTTGAGTTGCAGGCTTGTGTCAGGCTTAATGAATGTCGGCCTTAAAAGATTTTTTTTGGTTAATCCCCTCCTGCTGTTGGCCCAGACGTCTGCGTCCCGAGGATTGGAGCCTGTTGGATCTGTTTTCCACGAGATTGGCCAAACAGTAGACAAAATCAATGATAACGATTAGGAAAGAATCATATCATATTCCTCGCTTAGATGAGAAATGACCTGCATATTCTGCACCTTCGTCCAGGAATAAGAAGCTTACAGCATGTTCTCATTTAAATCTTAACCTCGTTTGATCACGTGTCACGATCAATTTTCAGGCCAGAAATAGAAAAAAAACCATAATAAATAAACAAATAGGATTACTCGTCCTCCGTGGAACTCCCTACACACCACTTCATTCCCTTCCCGGTTAACTTGCTCTGTCATATTACTCTCTAAAAGGTGCATTCATTCCTAATAGTTTCCGTAGTTTAACGCAAGGAGCTCCTAAATCAAATCAGATACCTAACTACCTGAGCCGCCCTTTTTCTCCAACGCTCCAAACTTAAAAACGCTCTCAGGAGCTGTCCTTTTCCTTTCCCCCGGACTCTCCGGAGACGTGGAGGTCAGTTATCTGCAGCTGGCTCTATCTGTGGCGCTCAGAGATTCTCCATTAGATGGACTCCGAGACAGCTAATCAATGAGGCCTCCTGTCGTCCCGCGCTATCTACACAGCAGCAGTGATGCTTTGGCGGCCCGGAAGAGCTTTCTTCTCCCTTTTTGCTGACTGCAGATCAGCGGAATGGCTCCTGAAATGTGTCACAGGCTGTCTTTCTTTCCAAATTCGGCCCTATCTCTGCAGTGAGGGCGTCCAGATACGGTCCAGGAGGACCACAGGGCTAACACATCACAGGAATAGCTGCACCCAGAAGGAAGTGTGTGGGACTGCAGTGCTATTGGGAAGGAAGATAAAGGTTACCAGGATCAATAAATGATGATACATTTAGACTGATATGATCAATATTTATTGAGCTACACATACAGAAGTAGTGTCTCGCAGTATGGTGTCGGGACGCCATGTTTGCTAACGCCACACGCCAGATGTCTCGGCATGGAGTTGTAGAGGTTCCTAATGGTGTCCTGTGATAATCCATCCCATGCAGCTTGAATATCCTCACACAGTTCCTGCAGATGGTGCGGTAGGGGTGGAGGTGGAGTGACACCAGGCCTTCCAGACATGTGATGCATGACTACAAACCGTTGGTTTACAAATCTTGGACTACAAATCTTGACCACGGTGCCTTCACACTGACCACGGTGCCTTCACACACGGATTCGTTGGTCGTCTCCTCCAAGACAAAAGTGGGACTTGTCACTGAAGACGACAGTCTGGCATGACACCATTGCTGCAGTCTTTGGTGACGTTGACGTGGTGTTAAGGACAGTCGTCGTAACGGTCTGCGTGCATGTAGTCCTGCGTCGTGCAGCCGTCTGCCTGTGGTGCTGGCACTAACAGGTTGGCTCATGGAGTGCATCGCAGCTCGCTGAGTGTCTGCAGTCGTGGCTGTTGGGTCAGTCAGGTACAGCGATAAGGCCCGTCCTTGCTTACGTCACATGCATGGCAGAGCGTGAAACATTCGCATGTCTCATGATGTCAAACCCAGGAAAGTTTCATTCCTGTCGTTTGATTCCTTCTGAGTGCAGCTATTTGTGCAGCTATTCTTTTGATGATGACTGTGTAACAAACCCGGAGAACAACTGATGCTAATGCTCCTAGTTTTATAGTCTTGGGGGAGGGGTCATGCTAACTATGGCTCCTGTGCGTCACATCACTTCAGTATACAGTACAATGTGTTTAGAATCTAATTTTAGTCTAAAGGAAACAGGCACGTTGGACAAATTGGTTCATAAAACCACATAAGCATTATGAATGTAGGAATGAAAAATAGTTCAATTGAAAAAATGTCATTGTTTTAATAACACCCACGCTAACTTCTAAGGATTAACCAGGTCAGAGCAGACAAAATCTGATTTGCTCTCCTTAGGGAGTTGACTGGAACTCCCCCCATTCCGCTGCAGACTTATCCACCCCTCCCACTGCCCCAGGAAATCCATACACAAGTACCTACTATCTGTTCCATCAGACAGCAGGACGATCTATCTTCTCCAGATCAAGCCAAGGTCAAAGTCAGCCTGCTTCACCTTCAGATGATAGCACAGATAGCGCTGCCGTGACGTCCCCTCAGGCTTCTCCAGCTACACTCTTTACAGTCTCCAGCAGTTACAGGTGTTACATCACTGTACGTTTAGGGTCATTTATCATATTAACCAAAATAGCCAGGACATTCCAGTGGGACCAATCCTCTATTATACACTTCTAAAACTTACAAATAAGCCATCTGGTCTGAATTGTATTTCATCTAATTACTGATTAATAAGCCTGGAATTTTAGGAGGCTAATTATTTCTCTTACTTTATATACAACAATAACACAATGTGGATTGAAATTTGAACTAAATGGCTGATTCTCTTATTGCAGTGGCAAAGTGGATATGAATTATAATTCAAATATATGTAGAAAACGTGTTCTGTTATATTGACTGTGATTGCAACATCATTGACTGTACACCACTGACTGTAACATCACTGACTGAAATACCACTGACTGTAACATCACTGACTGAGATACCACTGACAAAGACACCATTGACTCTAACATCACTGAATGTACACCATGACACAACACTGACTGTAAATCACTGACTGTAACATCCCTGACTGTACACAACTGACTGCAACACCACTCACTGTAACACCACTAAGACACCAATTACTGTAACACCACTGACTGTAACACCAGTGAGACATAACTGACTATGACACTACTGACAGTAACACCACTGACTGAGTGTCTGTAACATCATTAACTGTACACCACTGACTCTAATATTACTAACTGTAACACCACTGAGACATAACTGACTACGACACTGCTAACAGTAACACCACTGACTGAGACACCACTGACTGTAACGTCACTGACTGCACACAACTAACCATAACACCACTGACTATAACACCACTGACTGAGACACCACTGACTGTAACATTGACTGTACACAACTAACAGTAACACTACTGGCTATAACACCACTAAAACAAGCAACAAAATTCATATTCTTACACATATATACAAAATAACATTCAGAAACGTTCAGCTTCAGCTCTTATAGAAGGCGGAACTTTCACTGATGTAGAATTAGACTTTTTCATTGCATTTTTTAAGGGAAAAGTGTTAAATTTATCAACGCTACTACTCCAGAAATCTATTTCTTCTTCCTCTTACATCCTCCACATTCTCAAATGTATTAAAAAATGCATCAGACTTGTTGAGAACATTCCACTACATTACAAATCACTTCTGAAAAAAATCACACTTGGTGTGAAAAGGAGTTTAGTCTCAGCATAGTGTCTTATAGTGTGTTTTACTATTTCCGGTCATTTTCATCAGATTATCTGCCTTGAGGTTTGATCATCACTGAAAATCTTTGTCTTTGCAGCTATGCCATGCACAGAAACGTATTACACCACTGACTGTAACACCACTGACATGGATACAACTGATTAAGACACCACTGACTGTACACAACTGATTAAGATATCACTCACTGTAAACAACTGACTGCAACACCACTGACTGTAAAACCAATGACTGCAACATCACTGACTGTAACACCTCTGACTGTACATACATGATTAAGACACCACTGACTGTAACACCACTGGCTGTACATACCTGTGTACTGGTAATGTAATGGTAATGGTGCTATATGTCTATGTCTAACATAGCAAAGCAAGAGCCTGAAGAGGCAGGGTTTCTCACAGTCTTTCTCAGCTGGTAATCCAGAAGGATTGCAAGATGTGTCAATGCAGGATTACACAACCCTGCGAGATGGAGAGTGGCTCTCCGAGTCCTGGCTCACTGGACTAACAACCTCATTCAGAGTGGCTTGATGAGAAATGTTCCACTCTAGAGAAACTTAATGACTCACAGTGGTGGAGAATGGAACCAGACGTCTGCAGAGTTTAATGCCTCAGCAAGCTCCCGCACAGAAACGTATTACACTACTGACACCGTATGTCCTGCACAGAAACCTATTACTTTAAATAGGTATAAATGTGCGGCCAGATGCCTGAGACACTGTTTTATACTTATCAGGAACAACAACTGATGATCAATTTAGACTGATATGATCAATATTTACTGAGCTACACATGCAGAAGTCTGTCTCTCAGTATGGCGTCGGGCCGCCATGTTTGCTAACCCAACATGCCAGACATCTCAGCATGGAGCTGTAGAGGTTCCTAATGGAGTCCTGTGGTAATCCATCCCATGCAGCTTGAATATCCTCACACGGTTCTGCAGATGGTGCGGTAGGGGCGGAGGTGGAGTGACACCAGGCCTTCTGGACATGTGGCACAGGACAACAAACCATTCATCTTGGTGCTGACCACGGTGCCTCCACACACGGATTCGTTGGTCGTCTCCACCGAGACAAAAGCGGGACTCGTCAGTGAAGTCTTTGGTGATGTTGACGTGGTGTTAAGGACAGTAACGGTCTGTGTGCATTTAGTCCTGTGTCGTGCAGCCGTCTGCCAATGGTGCTGGCACTAACAGGATGACTCTTGGAGGGGAGCACTGCTCACTGAATGTCTGTAATCGTGGCTGTTGGGTCAGCCAGGTGCAGCGATAAGGTCCCTCCTTGCTTACGTCTGATGTGCAGGCGAGCGTGAAACTTGAAGCATGTCACACAAACCTATCCACCAAGTTTCATTCCTGTGGGCTGACTCCTTCTGGGCGCAGCTATTTGTGCAGCTATTCTTTTGATGATGTGTGCATATATTCAACATAAATGTAGAAACCGACTCATTTGCATAGACGACCTTTAGAGAAAGTCAGTAACAAAGCGGAAACAGCTATTATTGACTTTACATAATGAACTGTTGCTCCTTTATGGTATTTAATGATAATGGTGCTTGACAATGGACTGCATTAACTGACAGTAATGCAATATTTAACGTGCAGGCTAACAAAGGACCTCTCTGTTTAAATGCCGCTGAATAATGAAGCCGCAGCGTCGCTTTGACAAGGTTCGGTAATAAAGTCAAAGTGTCTTGTCCAAATATTTTTCAGCGAGCTCTGACCTGCTAAAAGCCAGCCCGCTGACACTGGCGGCGCGGAAAAGCACAAATTATAACGACAGGCTGAAGCCATTAAAACCCAGTCATCAGTGGAAGCAATGCCTAAAAACGAACGGTTTATCTCAAGTGCAGTGCTGAAATGTCCCGGTCATAGCCCATCCACTAAAGTTAGAGTAAACATTTATAGTCTGTTCACTGATAACGCAGTGTGGTTTCCCACAGAAGTACATTACACAGGTAAACACAAACCTAGAAACCACATAAGCAAGTCTAACTGACATCACCTCAAGGGAAATTCCACTAGTCGTTCAATATTCATTCACCATCTCATATTTTTGGATGCTGTAAGTGTATATAAACAGTCATCACCAAAAGAATAGCTGCACAAAGAGCTGCACCCAGAAGGAATCAACCCACAGGAATGAAACTTGGTGGGTAGGTTGGACATCATGAGACATGCAAATGATTCAAGTTTCACACTCGGCCGCGCATGTGACGTCAGCAAGGATGGGCCTTATCGCTGTACCTAACTGACCCAACAGCCAGTCAGTGATCCCCTCCATGAGTCATCATTGGCAGACGGCTGCACCATGCAGGACTACATGCACGCAGGCCGTTATGACGACTGTCCTTAACACCACGTCACCGTCACCAAAGACTGCAATGGTGTCGTGCCAGACTGTCATGGAATGACTCAGAATGGCAGCGGGTCATCTACAGTGACGAGTCCCGCTTTTGTCTTGATGGAGACGACCAACGAATCCGTGTGTGGAGGCACCGTGGTCAGCGCCAAGATGAACGGATTGGTGCCACATGTCACATGTCCAGAAGGCCTGGTGTCACTCCACCTCCACCCCTACCGCACCATCTACAGGAACTGTGTGAGAATATTCAAGCTGCATGGGATGGATGGGCAAACCTACTCTGAATGACTCCGTTCATGTTTTATCCACTGAATAACACAGACATTTTGAACAATCATGGGAATCCCCCATTCAGAAATGAAAGCTTTAGCGCAAGTTCTTCCAGGAAGACTCCAATGCTACGTCACTCATTCATTCATTCATTCATTACACTGGCCAATCGCAGTCCACCACCTATCTTCAGAAGGTTTCAACTCACGTTCCTGTTCTGCTGCTTTCAGGTGCCAACATTTCAACGTTCTCCACCTTCCCCCCACCCTCACCACCAGTTTGGTCCCAGCCTCTCTGTTCCCAGAGTAGCCTGCGGCCCTGCCGTCCATATCCAGCAGGATCTACGAGGGTCCGAATGCTACGAGACCTGGGCCCAGGACGGGGCTTATGCCAAAGACTCTTCATTTCTTTAGAATTGTTATCCATCAAATGATAAAGCTGGTCAGCTACATTAGCCTCAGAGCGCCAGTCCAAAACTCTTACTGGCTTCATCAACAACAAGCACGTCAGATGTGACCCATCACTCTAACAGTCACACATGCTTTGTAAGACACTATGCTGACTCCTGACCTCCTGGTAGACGCTTATCTGAGCTCAGAGATGCCTTCAAGACCCCCAAACGGACACAAGCCGAGACCCATCCGGCCTCCTCCATTAATTATTCACAGCGCTGAGGCCGCGTCTGGGCCAGATAAATGTGCGTTTGACATTCTGCTGCGCTCTCTGAGCCATTTAGCTGGAGTGGAGAGGACTGTCGCCCGAGTTATCGTCCACTTTATCTCCTCCTCCAAAAAAAACAAAAAGAACAACAAAAATTATAAAGGCTTCCTGCCCTTCTCCGAAAGCAGGCCAAAGCTCTGTAATCAGGAGGGAAAAACACATCGCAGCAGGAGCAGGAGGATAATAGCTCAGAGTGACGGCAAGCGGGAGAAGTGCTGAGCCAAATGTGTGCTTTCCATGCTGTGTCTGTGTGTGTGTGGGTGTGGCTGCATGCATTTTGCACTGTGGGGACCGAATCTCTCCAGTTCGAGGAAAACATGAACTTTGTTTTCCCCCTCAAGAACAAGCGCAAACGACTGGAAGTCCTCGAACTTGAGTATATGCATGCGGTATGGGGAATTCCACCCATTTTCCGAAATTTCTTTTTAACTCAGTTGATTCATTCATTGTCAAGACACAGTCGGGGTGAACCAGGAACCAGGAAGGAAACAGAAGCAGTCAACCAACAGCAATGAAACTTGGTGTGTAGGTTTGACCTTGTGAGACATGCGAATGATTCAAATTTCATGTTCGGCCGTGCATGTGACGTAAGCAAGGACTGACCCAACAGCCACGATTACAGAGAGTCAGCAAGCAGTGGTGCCCACCATGAGTCATCCTGTTAATGCCAGCACCATTGGCAGACGGCTGCACGACGCAGGACTACATGCACGCAGAACATTATGACGACTGTCCTTAACACCACGTCAACGCCACCAAAGACTACAATGGTGTCAGCCCAGACTGTCATGGAGTGACTCAGAAGTGACGAGTCCTGCTTTTGTCTTGGTGTAGACGACCAACGAATCTGTGTGTGGAGGCTCCGTGGTCAGCACCAAGATGAACGGTTTGTTGTCACGTGTCACACGTCCAGAAGGCCTGGTATAACTCCACCTCCACCCCTACCGCACCATCTACAGGAACTGTGTGAGGATATTCAAGCTGCATGGGATGGATTATCACAGGACACCATTAGGAACCTCTACAACTCCATGCTGAGACGACTGGCATGTTGGGTTAGCAAACACGGCGGCTCGACGCCATACTGAGAGACACTACTTCTGTATGTGTAGCTCAATTAATATTGATAAATATTTGATTCTTTGGACAGCAATGGCATGACTGGCTTTTGTTCCAAAACTGTCTCTCAAAAAGAAGTTTTCAGGGCTGTTAAACTCTTTGGACGTCTGGGTTCATTCACTACCACTGTGAGAACTCCAGCAATGACTCTGTAAGTTCCTAGAGAACAGAGAATTTCACAACAAACCACTCTCAGTGACTTTGAATACTTAACAGTGTAATCATGGAGACTTTATTAGTTGGAATTGGTGGAATTGCCCTTTAAATACACGGTAAAACCAGCAAATGCTGTTCGCTAAACTGTTTAAGAGCTGAGATCTTTCCGTTCCCTCCCGAAAGGTGAAAAGCAAGCCATCAGCATCAACCAAGCCATTCGTCCTCTCCCAATTCTGCTTCGTTTAGCATCAGGGCCTTTATTTGTATTTTTTGCATCACCAGGCACCATCTATTCATTCCCGCAAACACACCTGCAGCCTCCGAGTCTTTTAGCTGTGCGGCATGAATCTGCCAGGTTGCCGGTCTGTACCCACACTGGCCGTTTATGCCACAGCTGCGAAACATGAAATTGAATCATACAGGTAACTGCTAATGCACCCCAATAACGGAACCCAGCTCTGCCGCTTATTACCTTGCAAATGGCTGGGATGAAAGGGCAGATCTGCACCATCCACAGAGCCACAGATGGTGAGGGGAGGTGGGGGGTGTAGAGGTGGGTGACATGGCAAAAAATCAAAAATAACATAATATTGTGACACTTCTACTGCATAAGTATGTGAACACTCCTCTAGGGTGCATTAGCAGTTACCATGCCCAATGCTAACAGGTACAAGCCCATGTAATCTCCATACTCTAACACTGGCAGGTCTGTCTGAAGAGCTCAGGGACTTTAAATGCGGCACTGTCATATTTCTGCCCTGGCCAACTGTAAGTGTCATTTACGGGAAATGGAAGTGTCTAGGAATAACAACAGCTCAGCCAGAAAGTGGTAGACCATTCAGACTCAATGGCTTGGGCTACTGAGTGGTGAGCCCTCTGTTGCGTCCCTCACTATAGAGGTCCAAACTGCCTCTGGAAGCAACATCAGCACAGGTACGGTGCACCAGGAGCTTCATGGAATGGGTTTCCATCCCAAACAACTGCACACAAGCCTAAGACGACTATGTGCAATGCCAAGTGTCGACTGCAGTGGTGTATGGTATCGCCACTGGACTCTGGAGCAGTGGAAACGCTTAGTGATGAATCATGCTTCACCATCTGATGGATAGTCTGATGGACCAATCTGGGTTTGGTGGGCGAGTCCAGGTGGACCCATTTAAGGGAATGCATAGCGCCAACAGTAAAGTTTGGGGGGGCTCTTAGGGCTCTTCAGGGCTCTTAGTTCTAGTGAGGAGTTCTGTTTAGTGCAGCAGTTTGGGGAAGAACACTTTCCCGTCCCAGCAAGACTACCCCTCTGTGCACAAATCCAGACATGCTTTGAGGAGTCTGGTATAGAGGAACTCCAGTGGGCTGCATTGAGCCCTGACCACAACCCCACTGAACACCTTTGGAACGTCAAATGCAAGCCGGACACAGTTGTCCGAAATCTCCCATAACCTCCCGGGCACCTTATGGGTGCAAACATTTTATTGCAATTATAGTCACTATGGTGAAATGTCAGCAACCCCACCCCCATACCCATGGGGCGGGCGTAGCGCTCTTTGCCCCGCTGCCCTTGGCACTTTAGGACTCTCTCTCTGTACTGTTGCTGCAGCCGCACTGGAACTGGGAAATAAATGTCCGTCTCTGATGGAAACGGGATGCTTTTTTTTTCAGATCCATTTTTCAGTCTGGCATATATCTGATGATAGCTTACTTTCTCTTCCCTTGTTCTCCTTGGAGGATGGACAAAAAAAAGAACAGAGAAACAGAAAGTAAGAGAGTGAAAGAAAGAGATACTGAGAGAGAGAGAGAGAGAGAGAGAGAATCAAGTACCATTACAGAAGGAAGAAAGGAGTTTGTGCTGAAAAGCCTGTTCTCCGTGAGAGCTGGTAACAGCGGGAGGAAGCTGGGTGCTAAATCGTGAACTGCGTGCTGCTGTTGCACTGCACCACAGCTGTACTGCATTGGTCAAGCACGAGCTAGCCTACAGCTCCCATTTATCTTACCTCATAAACACTCTACAAACACTGTCCTGGGTCACTTAAGACCTATTACAGCTTTCAAGGAGATTGTTTTTGTGATGTCACAAAAACTGTTTTCATATGCAGTATATTATTGACTGGCTAAACAGAGTGATGGCATGTGGGCGTGCCGAGGACCATAGTGTGAAGGAAGTAGCTGAATCTGCAGGTGTATGGAAGCGTACGGTCATACGGGTCTACCAGCAGTGGCTAAAATCCCAGTCTACAGGAAATTCTCCACAAGAAATTGTGCCAGGGAAGGCATCCACCAAATCTGGCCCAACTGCTCAATGCTCTGATGCAAGAGTGTCTGAACATTGATGTGGCCTACATCCAGAAACTTGTCCAGTCCATGCCAAATCCAATCACAGCTATAGGTGCTCGTGGAGGTATTACAGGCTATTAGGTACGTTTCAGTCACATGGGACTATGCATGCAATATTACACCCCATAATGCAATATAAGCCATCTTGATTGCAGATAAACAAAAAAACATAAACTCAACACTTGATTAGCTTTCCCTTGAATTGAACTGGCTCATGTTAGTTATTATAAGACCCGACAGGCTTTTAACCTGAGCTGAATCTTTTACAGCACTAGGTGTAACTAGATGTCTGGGGCAAATAGCTATAGATGAATGGCTCATTGCTGTTTAGCTGATAGCTAGGTTAGCAGCCTACAGGAACTAGCACTGCTTAGCATCAGGAGGAACAGGGGTGCGCGCTAATGCCGGGTTTGCAGACTCCCATTAAAAACAGCATCCTCTGTGTACGTCTTGCCACAGTAAGGTGTCCACTGAAAATTCGAGATGACCCAAAAAGAAAATAGGCACTCAAGAAACCACCACCTTTGCCCATGGCTTGCTGGCTTGCGCGTGGGGCCTCTCAGGCCACCAGTAGGAACTCCCAAGTCCCTACTCATTCATGCTACAGTTATAAGGCATATTTCAGCCTGGCCTGCCTTCTGAATTAGACACAACACACAGCAGCCAATCGGAACAGAGTTCATTATTAAAGGCACCATATTAAAGGCACTATATTATACACAATATATTTGATCCAGTTAAATGTCCTGAGATGTGATTGCCATGTGTATTATAGGCCTAACTGCAACACTATAAGAATATTATGAATTTATGAATGAAATTATGAATAACATACTATAATTATCTGTTGTCATGTTATGTGCCTTAAGATGTGATCAACACTTTATGCTAAATAATATTTGATATACTTGAGGAAATGCTTGATATTTTTATGTTAGTATAGACTTTCACCAGGCCTTTTAGCATCACCTACAGCTCTCGTTAACATTTATTTATTTATTGAAAGCTGGGTTGTACAGTCCTGGCATATTATAATAATTCTACACATGTATTTGCAAGCTGAATAGATTTAAATTAATGAAACTGTAAAGTCCAAACTCCTGAAAGGTAGTGTATTATGCTGTGTGGTTGGGTTTTGATGCACCACCCTATACAACGCAGCGACTATTGACTGATCACGATAACAACTAAAGGTCAACTGATCTACACTGAGCAAACAAATGCACTCGCATCTAATCAAGCTGAAATATATAGCCGCTTCCTTTCATGTAAAGTCAAACAGTGTGGATCTGTTAACTATGACACTACTGCCACCTGCTGGATGGCCTTAATGCAGAACATCTCGCCCCATATGAGTCACAAAGCCAATCAGTCTTGGCAGGGCAATTTATGATACTGAAACGGCAGCTTAACAAGAGCTCGAGAGTATATTTATCTGGTCTCAGAAACTTTAAAACTTCAAAAAGTTGAGCAACATTGACTGTACAACTAAGCAAAGGTTGCATTGCAAAGCTTGCGTTGTGTATGCAATTCCCAAAAACTTGCTTAGAACCGTCATTCGACTTAATAAAAGAGCATAAGATCCTATATTCACGTTTGCGATTCTCAGGAGGCTTTAATACTGCTGAGCCTGAAAGCTGCCTGTTGCTCGTGATAATGTCTTGGAACATTTCAAGTAAGATGTTGATGCCAACGGAGCTGCATTAAAGTGGTTTGGCTGCTATTGAAAAGAGTGCTAGGACTGGGAATTTCACTTCATCTGTAGAGCATCCATCAATTGTGGGGTACCACAAGGCTCGGTCTTGGGCCCAGTTTTGTTTTCTCTTTATATGCAACCATTAGGCTCCATCTTATAAAAAACAGACTATATCTTATCATGTTTATGTCGACACAGCTTTACCTCCCTTTGGGACCCAGTATAATAGTTCAGTGTTGTACCTTCTTGACTGTTCTGATGGCATTTAAATATGCATGGCTATGAACTTCAGCTGGATGACAGCAAAACTCAGAAGTCGTTGTGTTCTCAAGACTTTATTTCCTAAGAGATTTTTGTGAATCCAACCAGAGAAGAGCGACTCCCGACTTCAATTTAATTTCTATCTATAACATCCATCAATTGCGGGGTACCACAAGGCTCGGTCTTGGGCCCGCTTCTGTTTTCTCTTCATATGCATCCACTAGGTTCCATCTCACAAAAATATTATTATGTTTATATCGACATAGCTTTACCCCCCTTTGGGACCCAGTATAATAGTTCCATGTTGTCCCTTCTTGATGGCATGGAAGTGTAGATGGCAATGAACTTCAGTTAAACAACAGCAAAACTCAGAGGTCGCTGTGTTCTCAAGATTTGATTTCCAAAGACATTTTTTTGAATCCAGCCCCAGAAAAGCGACTCCTGACTGCATAGGGCATTGTAATCAGACTGAAAACGTAAGTTTACCCCTCGTTTCATATGGTGACCCCATGTCAACCTCTAACTACTAAAAAGATGAATCAGCGTTACAAAACTGGCTTGATCAACATAGTGGAACTCTAACCGCTGCTTACACTAGCGTTTTCCATTGTGACAGATACATGAGTAGCAATTTAGGCGGAAAAAGGAAATTGTCTGGTGATAAATGAAAGGATAGAGGCTCAAGAAAGTGAATGTTTTTAGAGAAAACAGTGGAAGAGGGAGGAAATTAGGTCTAAACCTCGCTGAGAACATTTGTCTTTAATTCAAGCCAGCTATGAAACCATTTCTAAGTTCTACTATCTATGTAAAGTGTATAGGCACTATATGAAAAGTTACTGTACAATAAATACTATACTATATTTTGCTATATGCTATACTAAATTACTTTACCCCCTCCCCGTATGAGACATTCTGAACATTACTTCTATTAAAAGTTCATGACTCCTGACTTCAATTTCACTTCTATCTATAGCATTCATCAATTACGGGGTGCCACAAGGCTCAGTTTTGGGCCCAGTTTTGTTTTCCCTTTATATGCATCCATTAGGCTCCAAGACTATATCTTATCATGTTTATGTTGACCCAGCTTTACCTCCCTTCGGGACCCAGTATAATAGCTCAGTGTTGTACCTTCTTGACTGTTCTGAAGGCATTTAAGTGTAGATGGCTATGAACTTCAGCTGAATGACAGCAAAACTCAGAAGTCGTTGTGTTCTCAAGACTTTATTTCCTAAGAGATTTTTGTGAATCCAGCCAGAGAAGAGCGACTCCTGACTTCAATTTCACTTCTATCTATAACATCCATCTATTGCGGGGTACCACAAAGCTCGGTCTTGGGCCCACTTCTGTTTTCTCTTTATATGCATCCACTAGGTTCCATCTCACAAAAATAATATCATGTTTATGTCAACACAGCTTTACCCCACTTTGGGACCCAGTATAATAGTTCCACGTTGTTCCTTCTTGATGGCACTGAAGTGTGGATGGCAATGAACTTCAGTTAAACGACAGCAAAACTCAGAGGTCGCTGCGTTCTCAAGATTTTAATCCCAAAAACATTTTTGTGAATCCGGCCCCAGAAAAGCGACTCCTGACTGCATAGGGCGTTGTTTTTTCTGAACATTGTACGTAGGTTCATTTAGGGTCAGCAACATGACGATACTTTATTGTATTGACAATACCTTCCAGTGTTGCAACATTGTATTTGTGTCATATCACCCATTCCTACCTTTATTCCTGATGTTATACAGCATTCCCACTTATCTACAGCTCCCTGGTGCTGAGCTGTGGAGTTGCATAGCCATATTATGTCATACATTTAACAATCAGATTCCAATCTGGCGGTCCAAGTCGTGGAATCCAGATGAAGCTAAAGGCTGATGCTTCGAGCAGTAAACAAATACACACTTACCCTCAATACCGCTATTCAGTTTCCAGACTGGGCCTCCAGATCCAAAAAGGGTAGTGCTAATTCAGGAGCTAATGGTGCTGGGTATTCCTTGGTTGTGCTCACAGTTAACGCAGTCTTTCATTGTCCAGTAAGGTACGCGAGATCCACATTCCTAGCAGCTCTGAAGGTGGGAAACAAACTAAAGGCTGCTAAACAGTTTCTGGCCCTTTCATTAAAATAGCACAGATTGCTCATGCGTTATCACAAGCTAGGCTGCTCAGTGATACGCCGTAGGCTGCCTCCTGAGAATGAGCCCCAGCAGACCGTAATCTCGTTTCTCGAGGATATCTCCGGCCCTATAAAGGCATAATTACAGCAGATAAGACCTTCCTGTTCTAACATGCACCATAAAGGCCGAGGGGGCAGAGGTTTCCCCAGTCATGACCTCCATAATATCAACCAGTGTGGAACGTAGGCCTGAGTAAACAAGCCATCTGTCCTAATTTGCAGAGGGCATGGAAGAAAATAAAAATAAATAAATGTGCGTGCGAGTCTGTAAATAGTTCCGCCTTATCAGTGCTACTTACTTTGTAGCGATTAGCATCTGTTGCTACCATTATGCCGCTTCCACTGGCCGGGTGTGGTCCTACTGATGAACGGGAATGATTGACTTCCCTCTGTTCAACGCTGTCAGCCTGCTACACCACTGGAGTAGAACTAAACACGGAAGCATGAACCAAGGTGCGAAATACATGGGGGGTCCTGGGGGACCCCTATATGCTATAAAGATATGAATGAAATCCCTCTACATTCTCAGCTCCACTTACCATATATGGGTGCTGCTGGAGTGTTTAAACACTCACTGTGCACTCTGTTAGACACTCCTACCTTGCTGGTCCACTTTGTACATGTACAGTCAGAGACGATAGCTCATCTGCTGCTGCACAGTTTGTGCTGGTCATCCTCTAGTCCTTAATCAGTGGTTACAGGACGCTGTCCACAGGACACTGCCCACAGGACGCTGCCCACAGGGCACTGCTGTGCTGGATAGTTTTGGTTGGGGGTGATTCTCAGTCCAGCAGTGACGCTGAGTTGTCCAGCAGCACTGCTGTGTCTGATCCACTCACAACAGCACATATGTGTATATGTGTAGTGTGTGTTTAGTGTGTGTGTGTGTGTACTCTGATATGTGTGTAGTGTATGTGTGTGTATTTAATCTGATTTGCATATATGTGTAGTGTGTGTAGTATGTGTTTAGTGTGTGTGTGTTTACTCTGATATGTGTGTAGTGTATGTGTGTGTATTTACTCTGATGTGTGTGTATGTGTAGTGTGTGTTTACTCTGATGTGTGTATGTGTATATGTGTAGTGTATGTTTACTCTTATGTGTGTGTATATGTATATGTGTAGTGTGTGTTTAGTGTGTGTTGATATTTGTGTAGTGTGCATGTAATGTGTGTTTTCTCTGATATGTAGTATATGTTTAGTGTGTGTGTGTGTGTGTTTACTCTGATATGTGTGTAGTGTGTGTAGTAGGTGTGTTTGCTCTGATATGTGTGTGTGTGTGTGTGTGTGTGTGTGCGCGTGTGTGTGTGTGTGTGTGTGTGTGTGTGTGTGTGTCTTGTTCTGTGAAGTGATGAAAGAGCTGTTAGACCCTGTTTCTCTTCACCTCTCCCTGCAGACACTATATTGGCATGACAGCGCTGTCACCACAGCGACAGCACATAGAGTAACATGCTGATACGGACAGAGACCGAATGAAAGCACACGCACATACGGACACACACACACACACACACACAAACTCACACTCAGTCCAACAGCATCACCTGGTGTTCAGCAGTGAGATTACACAGAAGAAGAAGAGTACCATCATAACAACCACAACTATTATACAGTATTAATAACAGTACAAAACATACAGTAACAACCATTCATTAACACTTCTCTAATATACGTTACGTTCTCTACGTTTTCTTTACATGCATGATTCTCTGAGACTTTTCTCTGACTTAATAATATAATAATAATAAGCCAAATTAATACTAAAAAGGTAACTGTGAAATACTAATAAGCGACTTCACAGCCTTAATTTATTCATCAGAGTCTAAAAAGCTATATAACATCAAATACTGAAATTCTGATAACATATCCAAAACGAAGTTATTAAAGAATTTATGTCTAGCTTGAAGTTCTAATGATATTTATATTTAGAATGATTGTATTTGTATAATTGTATTTCCAAAATGAAGTTCTAATAAAATTTATATCCAGAGTGAATTTCTAATAATACTTTTTTTCTACAGAAAAATTCTAACAAAACTGAAATCTAGAATAAAAATGGTATAATATTACCATGTATAATCAAGTTCTAAATAAAGTAATATTTAGAATTAAATTTATATTCAGTTTTTTTAATTCAGATTTTAGTTCTAAAAGAATTAATATTGAGAAATAAGTTCCAATATATTTGTGTCCAAAAGTTCTAATAAAATGATTTTTCTGGAATAAAGTTCTAATAAAATTAGTATCCAGAAGGACGTTCAAAATGAAGTCATTTTTAGAATTAAGTTCTTAATCAAATTAATTCCCAGAGTGAAACAAAATTGATTCAAATTCATATCTAGAGTGCAGTTCTAACAGAATTCATATCTAAGATTTTGTCTCTGTGAGACTGTAATCTATCTGCAGAGTGTTATTCGTCGTTTTGTCCTCCTTTAGTGGTCAGTTTCTGACCAGACAGGTGGTCTGGGCTGGGTATTTCTGGGGGGTGGTCTACTCTAAAGCTAGCAATGACACTGATACTCTCATAGCAGACCAGCCAAATACAATCAGCAGTTCTGTGGTCAGAAACTGAACTGACCAGTGATGAACTGAACGGAGTTCAGCAGGTAGACTGTGCAGTAACAGCCTGTAAACCTATACAGTGCACCTGTAAATTGTACACGTGTACATTATTATACATAAATTAATTATTATTATACTTATATAACACTAAAATGGTCGTGTATGACATTTCCAGCCCATTACAGTACAGACCCCTGGACCGCTACAGGGTGCACTATAGCTGTAACAGCATATTCCTAATAATTACTACGTGACTGATAGCAGTTTATAGTAGTTGCTGAATTATTTACACTGAGTAAATCATAGTAGCTACACAGTAATTCAGAGAAGTTATTGAATAATACATAATATTTGTAATACTGAATAGTCACTGAAGTTAGATAATTATATAATGCAATTAATAATTCATAGCAGTTACACAATAAATTGCAACAGTTATTCAATTATACATACTAGTTACTGAATAATAAATAGTTGTTGTTGATAGAGGTGCCGCTTGCCACCAGGCAAGTGCTTGGGGCCCCAGAACAGTGGGGGGCCCCTGAGGGTATATTAATATTTTTGAATTACAAGGTGTATTTTTTAATAAATACAAATTCTAAAATATAAATATTAGCAACCTTGTGAAAAACTTGTGTAGCTCAAAATACATACCTCCTATATATACATATATAATATATATACCTCCAGGGCCCCAGGCCTGTGGGGGGCCCCAAGGTTATATTTCTGTTTTTAAAATTCAAGTTTTTTAATGTTGTTTTTATGGTTATACTTTGAAATAGTACCTGTAAGTCAGGTGGAACTCATGTAGTGGACAGTGAGTAGAAGTAAAAGAGTGACTTTCTGAATAAGTGGGCAGCGGGTGTAGAGAACGTGACATTGTTCTACTGTCCTCGGGCTCCTGAATGCTCTGAAATGTTCTGAAAGACGTATTCTTCAGTCCGCCTCAGGAAACTGCCGAATACAGACCTCCTTGTGCCGGACCTGGCTTGTGAAGACAGATAAATTTATGTTTTGGTATGTTTAATGGTAGCGCAGTCACTTTATTTATCTTTTCCTTTGCTTGGGTGCCATTGCGCTTGCTTGGGGGCGCCTTTAAAAATAAATAAGGAGCCATTTTTGGGTGGTTGGGGTGTCATTTAGGAAAAAGGGGAAAAACACAGGAAAATACCGGCTGAGTTTAACCTCTTAAACTCTATAGACTGGTATGCTGGCCTGTGCAGCAGTTCCTCTCATAACTACAGAGCACTGTGACGTTTCATAGTGGATACCGAATTATTTATAATCATAGCAGTTCACTCATAATTTCTGAAAGATACTGAATAATTCATAGCAGTTACATAGTACTTGTAACAGCTATTGAATAATACTTAATAGTTACCAAGTAATTCATTGTAGTCGCATGATAAAAAATCATAGTTTTGAGACAAAATATTGTAAATACTGAATATTTTGTAGTTGATCCATAATAATGAACAATAGTAACAAAATTGTAGTAGATACTGAGTAATGTAATCAGTAAGTCATAGTACTAATACACTTTTTTAACGGTTATTGAGCAATATTTAATTACTGAGCAATTATTTGCAGCTTGAGAATAATTCTTTGTAGTTTATTTAAAAATTCTTCGTTCTTACAAAATAATTAATGACTAAGTTATTCAGAGGAGTTAGTGACTAATTTATAGTAGTTACACAATAATTAGTAACAGTTATTGAATAATCCTTAATAATTAGTAAATAAGTAGTTATTGTAGTTATTCTTTGCAATTATTGAATAGATTAGAGTTTTGGAATATATATCACAATTACTGAGCAATTCATAGTTGTTACATAATTATTCACAGTAATTAATGAGTAATTCATAGTAGTTCTGAATAATTTAGGTTTTTTTTTAAGTAAGTTTAAACTATAATTTGCTGTAGTTCCAAAATAAGTAGTAACACTTATGGAATTATACTTAACAGTAAGTACAAAATGCATATGTATATAATTATTATTTCTGGTTATTGAATAAGTTGTAGTTTTGGAATAATTTGTTATAATTACTGAATAATTCAAAGCAGTTACTAAAAAATGTACAGAAGGTGCTGAATTATATATAGTAGTTACGTAATAACTAGTAACAGTTATCAAATTGTACTTAATAGGTACTCTGTAATTCTTTGAAATTGCTAAATAATTCTTAGTTACTGAGTAGGTTGTACTTACAGAATTCTTTGCCATACTTGTGGAATAATTTGTAGTTGTTATGGAATATTTTGTTATAGTAACACAGTGATTTGCAACAGTTATTAGAACTACTGCTAAAATTAGAATTACTTAAAGTCGCAGTTGTAGAATTCTAGTCACTGTATACTAGTTACTGAATAATCAATAGTAGTTCTTGCCACCAGGCAACTGCTTGAGGCCCCAGACCAGAGGGGCCCCACCCCCGAGGGTATATTTATATTACCAAATTACACGTTTTTTTAATAATTACAAGGTTCATTTTTCAATTTTAAAATTTAAATGTTAACAACCTTATGAAAAACATGTAATTCAAAAACATAATATACCTCAGGGGCCCCAGACCAGTTGGGGTGGGGGGGTGCGGGCAAGGTTATATTTATATTTTTTAAATAAATGTTTTTTAAAATAAAAAATGAATTTTTTTCATGTTGTTTGATTGATTTTAATGTCATTTAATTGTTGAAATAGTAGTAATAGTAATGTGAACTTTTGAACACAAAGTTTACATTTTGGTGTCAGATTATTATATTTAGATTTTTATATTTATATGCATACATTTATATAATATAGAAATATTATTTATATATCAGATATATTTATATAATATAATGATGAATGCTGGTAGGACGGGCCCCCTGTGAATGTTTGCCTAGGGCCCCAACAGGCTTGCCACGGGTTATAGAATAACTCATAGCAGTTACTGAACTATTTTTTTCAGTTGCTGAATCATCAGTTGCTGAATAATTATTTTTAGTTATTGAATAATTTATGGCAGTGACTGAATAATAAGCTTAATATTAATAATGAGGCTGCAGTTGAAGGTGTTTACAGTAAGTGCACTGTAGCATACCAAAGGACAGCCTCTACATTACCCTCGACATTATTAGAAATCCAACTCTTTAATGAGCAGATGATCTGTGAAGGTGAAGCAGATGATGACGGAGTCACCGGTGTAAGACTTGTCTGTCCAGCTCTTCCCTTTTTAAGCTCAGCCCACAAAGGCACAGCTAAGAAAAGCCAGCGCTGTAATGCATCTGTGTGGGGCAGCCGGTATCTGTGACTCACGCGGCCGCTGACTCAGGGCTGCCGACCAAGGAGAAACAGCGCAGAGGGAGTGCCAAACTGCAGAGAAAACATCGACACGTCAGCCCCCAAAGAGAGTGACGCTGTGAGTGCTTCAGTCGTTCAGTTTTAATAATTAAAATGATGACGGAATAAAAATAGATTTACACACTTTCACTTCTTACAACTACTTCTTACAGCTAATGTGCATGTTGGGTGGAGGTATGAAGCTAATGTAGCTAACAAACACTGAAAGCTTATGTACACCAATTAGTGTCCTACATGCAGCATGTCTAACTCACCACACACCTGCTTGAAACTGCATGGAGCTGGATTAGACACATAGAGGAGTGAGGGTCAGTATGGCTGTGGATTAGACACAGAGGAGTGAGGGTCAGTATGGCGGTGGATTGGACACAGAGGAGTGAGGGTCAGTATGACTGTGGATTAGACATAGAGGAGTGAGGGTCAGTATGACTGTGGATTAGACACATATGGGTTAGTATGACTATGGATTAGACACATATGGGTCAGTATGACTGTGGATTAGACACATAGAGGAGTGTAGGTCAGTATGGCTGTGGATTAGACATATAGAGGAGTGTAGGTCAGTATGGCTGTGGATTAGACACATAGAGGAGTGAGGGTCAGTATGGCTGTGGATTAGACATATAGAGGAGTGTAGGTCAGTATGGCTGTGGATTAGACACATAGAGGAGTGAGGGTCAGTATGGCTGTGGATTAGACATATAGAGGAGTGTAGGTCAGTATGGCTGTGGATTAGACACATAGAGGAGTGAGGGTCAGTATGGCTGTGGATTAGACATATAGAGGAGTGTAGGTCAGTATGGCTGTGGATTAGACACATAGAGGAGTGAGGGTCAGTATGGCTGTGGATTAGACATATAGAGGAGTGTAGGTCAGTATGGCTGTGGATTAGACACATAGAGGAGTGAGGGTCAGTATGGCTGTGGATTAGACATATAGAGGAGTGTAGGTCAGTATGGCTGTGGATTAGACACATAGAGGAGTGAGGGTCAGTATGGCTGTGGATTAGACATATAGAGGAGTGTAGGTCAGTATGGCTGTGGATTAGACACATAGAGGAGTGAGGGTCAGTATGGCTGTGGATTAGACATATAGAGGAGTGTAGGTCAGTATGGCTGTGGATTAGACACATAGAGGAGTGAGGGTCAGTATGGCTGTGGATTAGACATATAGAGGAGTGTAGGTCAGTATGGCTGTGGATTAGACACATAGAGGAGTGAGGGTCAGTATGGCTGTGGATTAGACATATAGAGGAGTGTAGGTCAGTATGGCTGTGGATTAGACACATAGAGGAGTGAGGGTCAGTATGGCTGTGGATTAGACATATAGAGGAGTGTAGGTCAGTATGGCTGTGGATTAGACACATAGAGGAGTGAGGGTCAGTATGGCTGTGGATTAGACATATAGAGGAGTGTAGGTCAGTATGGCTGTGGATTAGACACATAGAGGAGTGAGGGTCAGTATGGCTGTGGATTAGACATATAGAGGAGTGTAGGTCAGTATGGCTGTGGATTAGACACATAGAGGAGTGAGGGTCAGTATGGCTGTGGATTAGACATATAGAGGAGTGTAGGTCAGTATGGCTGTGGATTAGACACATAGAGGAGTGAGGGTCAGTATGGCTGTGGATTAGACATATAGAGGAGTGTAGGTCAGTATGGCTGTGGATTAGACACATAGAGGAGTGAGGGTCAGTATGGCTGTGGATTAGACATATAGAGGAGTGTAGGTCAGTATGGCTGTGGATTAGACACATAGAGGAGTGAGGGTCAGTATGGCTGTGGATTAGACATATAGAGGAGTGTAGGTCAGTATGGCTGTGGATTAGACACATAGAGGAGTGAGGGTCAGTATGGCTGTGGATTAGACATATAGAGGAGTGTAGGTCAGTATGGCTGTGGATTAGACACATAGAGGAGTGAGGGTCAGTATGGCTGTGGATTAGACATATAGAGGAGTGTAGGTCAGTATGGCTGTGGATTAGACACATAGAGGAGTGAGGGTCAGTATGGCTGTGGATTAGACATATAGAGGAGTGTAGGTCAGTATGGCTGTGGATTAGACACATAGAGGAGTGAGGGTCAGTATGGCTGTGGATTAGACATATAGAGGAGTGTAGGTCAGTATGGCTGTGGATTAGACACATAGAGGAGTGAGGGTCAGTATGGCTGTGGATTAGACATATAGAGGAGTGTAGGTCAGTATGGCTGTGGATTAGACACATAGAGGAGTGAGGGTCAGTATGGCTGTGGATTAGACATATAGAGGAGTGTAGGTCAGTATGGCTGTGGATTAGACACATAGAGGAGTGAGGGTCAGTATGGCTGTGGATTAGACATATAGAGGAGTGTAGGTCAGTATGGCTGTGGATTAGACACATAGAGGAGTGAGGGTCAGTATGGCTGTGGATTAGACATATAGAGGAGTGTAGGTCAGTATGGCTGTGGATTAGACACATAGAGGAGTGAGGGTCAGTATGGCTGTGGATTAGACATATAGAGGAGTGTAGGTCAGTATGGCTGTGGATTAGACACATAGAGGAGTGAGGGTCAGTATGGCTGTGGATTAGACATATAGAGGAGTGTAGGTCAGTATGGCTGTGGATTAGACACATAGAGGAGTGAGGGTCAGTATGGCTGTGGATTAGACATATAGAGGAGTGTAGGTCAGTATGGCTGTGGATTAGACACATAGAGGAGTGAGGGTCAGTATGGCTGTGGATTAGACATATAGAGGAGTGTAGGTCAGTATGGCTGTGGATTAGACACATAGAGGAGTGAGGGTCAGTATGGCTGTGGATTAGACATATAGAGGAGTGTAGGTCAGTATGGCTGTGGATTAGACACATAGAGGAGTGAGGGTCAGTATGGCTGTGGATTAGACATATAGAGGAGTGTAGGTCAGTATGGCTGTGGATTAGACACATAGAGGAGTGAGGGTCAGTATGGCTGTGGATTAGACATATAGAGGAGTGTAGGTCAGTATGGCTGTGGATTAGACACATAGAGGAGTGAGGGTCAGTATGGCTGTGGATTAGACATATAGAGGAGTGTAGGTCAGTATGGCTGTGGATTAGACACATAGAGGAGTGAGGGTCAGTATGACTGTGGATTAGACACATAGAGGAGTGAGGGTCAGTATGACTGTGGATTAGACACATAGAGGAGTGAGGGTCAGTACGACTGTGGATTAGACACATAGAGGAGTGAGGGTCAGTATTACTGTGGATTAGACACATAGAGGAGTGAGGGTCAGTATCACTGTGGTTTGGATACATAGAGGAGTGAGGGTCAGTATGACTGTGGATTAGACACATAGAGGAGTGAGGGTCAGTATGGCTGTGGATTAGACACATAGAGGAGTGAGGGTCAGTACGACTGGGGATTAGACACATAGAGGAGTGTGGGTCAGTATGACTGTGGATTAGACACATAGAGGAGTGAGGGTCAGTATGACTGTGGATTAGACACAGAGGAGTGAGGATCAGTATGGCTGTGGATTAGACGCAGAGGAGTGAGGGTCAGTATGGATGTCAATTAGACACATAGAGGAGTGAGGGTCAGTATGGATGTGAATTAGATACATAGAAGAGTGAGGGTCAGTATGACTGTGGATTAGACACAGAGGAGTGCAGGTCAGTATGACTGTGGATTAGACACATAGAGGAGTGAGGGTCAGTATTACTGTGGATTAGACACATAGAGGAGTGAGGGTCAGTATTACTGTGAATTAGACACATAGAAGAGTGAGGGTCAGTATCACTGTGGATTGGACACATAGAGGAGTGTGGGTCAGTATGGCTGTGGATTAGACACATAGAGGAGTGAGGGTCAGTACAGCTGTGGATTAGACACAGAGAGGAGTGAGGATCAGTATGACTGTGGATTAGACACATAGAGGAGTGAGGATAAGTATGTCTGTGGATTGGACTCATAGAGGAAGCAACTCAGAAAGGACTCATTAATTTGCGGATTCTGTATGGATTTATGTATGGAATTCGTGGATTATTAAGAGCAGAGCAAACACTAAAATGTGTAGGGCAAGGGGTCCTCCAGGACCGGACCTGGGAACCACTCATATAAACTCTTCTAAAACCATGCAGAATGTGTTATTTGATCCGGAGAACCGTGCTGGGGTTGTGACATCTTGCACTAGACTGATGTGCAGTCCATATTCCTGAAGTTGTTCGAAGCAAATATAAGGTTTTTTCAAAAAACAGAAAACAACACCCCTACTTTCACATTAGCAGGCTACAAGTTGCTTACTTCGCTCCAAGTTTGCCTCTTGTGGGTGTGTTCGAGGCTGCTTGTGTTGTCGTGTGTGGCCGTGTACAAGGGTCCAGGAAAGCTAGCTAGTTTTTAGGGTACATATTATTACTGAGGAACGAATTTGTATGGAAAACTAACTGCTTGCATTCGTGGCTGGCAAAAACCTCATTTAATTTTAATGGAAGTCAGTGGAACCAGACATCTTTCCAAGCAGTTCTGGGCCATTTCTGTTGGTCCATTCTTCATGACATTCACACACAGTGTAAACAGCAGCTCATGTGATCAAATGAGGCATAAAAGTAAAAATCAACAAAAATGGAGATACATGTTTTTCTTTGGACAGCGACGATATGTATAAAGATGCATCATATAAACTGGGTAAAGAGGAAAACGGCAGTTATGAGCTACTCCTCCATGTTTACCACCACACTGCTGAGAACTGAAACCAAATGCCAGTAGGAATTAAAAGTTCAGAGAGCAGAAACTGGGGGGACCTCGGGCTCCCGTGTCCATGATTGGTGCGAAGAATTTGTTGGAGTCAAACGTTCACAATGCAGCTTCACCACGTCATAATTCATTTGCATAAATTGAGAAATCTCAATTTGATTTGTTGCTTGCTGCCAAATTGCTGCTAGAAATCACATAGTCCCATAGGAAACGACTGGTGGGTTGTTGCTCCGTTGCCTGCTAATGTGAACGTAGGGTAAGACATTCTAGAGGGGCTAATGTAACATCATTTGATAGATTACGTAACAGAGCATTATTATGGGATATTAGACTCTGTATTTTATTTATTCTATATTTTATATCAGCAGTGCTAAACCTTCACTGAGCGGTTTGTTTGTTTATTTTCAGACTGTCCAATTTTTCATCTCTCCAGCGTTCCGAGTTCGGGCTGGATTTCTGCTCTGCTGGTATGGAGGAGGGCGTGTTGGGGTGTTTTGCACCCCAGCATTATCATGACAAAAGCGCCCGGCTCAATGCTGCCTTGAACTTCAGCCCTGACAGGGCAAGAGAGAGGAAGTACTCAGACTAAAGCCTCGCTCGTCCACACAGCCGGCTGCTCGCCCCGCTGACCCATTCATCGCCCATTATCATGCTGATCCCTCTGAGGGCTGAAACCCCGCGATTATTGAGAGGCTGTGAGAGGCTGTGAACTGCCGAGGCCTACTGTAAGTGCTTTCAGGTCCTAACCGCCTGTTCTACACTCATCAGCTCCAGATAATAAACAGGTTACGTGCAGTTCGAAAAACCAAATGTGCAAATTCTGAAACGCTTGTAATGATACCCAGTAACTCAGTAAGTGTAATGTGTTAGTGTACTGTAAGTAGCGTGTTGGTGTACAGTAACTCAGTAAGTGTAATGTGTTAGTGTACTGTAAGTAGTGTGTTGGTGTACAGTAACTCAGTAAGTGTAATGTGTTAGTGTACTGTAAGTAGTGTGTTGGTGTACAGTAACTCAGTAAGTGTAATGTGTTAGTGTACTGTGAGTAGCGTGTTGGTGTACAGTAACTCAGTAAGTGTAATGTGTTAGTGTACAGTAAATAGCGTGTTGGTGTACAGTAACTCTATTACCTCTAGTATAAGTAAGTTAGGAGTCTAAAACTCACCCTGAGCTCAGACGCTGCCTGAACAAGGGCCAGTGCTGCTACCTAGAGAGAATAATACACAGACATATATAGCATAAGTGCACTACCTGGCAACCCAACCCAGTGCTTATACCTAGAGTTACTGTACACCAACACACTACTTACAGTACACTAATGCGTTACACTTTCCGAATTACTGTACACCAACACACTACTTACAGTACACTAATACATTACACTTACTGAGTTACTGTACACCAACACTACTTACAGTGCACTAACACATTACACCATGGTCAGCACCAAGATGAATGGTTTCTTGTCAATCTGCAGGAACTGTGTGAGAATATTCAAGCTGCATGGGATGGATTATCACAGGACACCATTAGGAACCTCTATAACTCCATCCCGAGACGTCTGGCATGCTACAAAATGCTACAAGTTCAGCTACACATTCCAAAAACACAGGGACAGGACCACCAACTAGGAATGTTGGGTATAAAAATAAAATGTCAATGAACGGCCCAGACCTTTATGAGCAGGGAGGCTTAACATTTTGCAAAAAAAGTATCAGCGTGGCTGTGGATGAGAGTTTGGGGCTCTGCCCTGAGTGACCACATGCATTTTGATGGCTATAGATCAAATGAAACTGTAGGGTTTAGGTAGGGTTTTAGGCACTAAACGTAGGCTGTATTCGAAATGACACACCACTATACTGCACACTGCAGACTACGGTAGTATGTACTGCACACTGTATACGCCCCCTGTGTGTGGTATACAGTACAGTAACAAGTTCTGACCTACAGTGTAGTACACTAATACAGTCACATGACCAGTTACCTCATATTTACCTCAGAGCTGTTATTACTGTATCCACTGTTTAGAGCTAGCTGCTGCTAACGCTGCTCAGTTCACCTGAAATACGTTTAAAGTCATTGTCTTGCTGAATAACCCACATTCTCTTGACATTCAGCTCACTGACAGATGTCCTGACATTTTCCTTTAGATATTTGCTGGTTTAATTCAGAATGCATTCTTCCATCAATGATGGTGAGCCGTCCTGGCCCAAATGTAGCAAAACAGGCCCAAACACTCATACTGCCACCACCATGTTTCACAGATGGGAAAAAGGTTTTATGCTGGAATGCGGTTTTCCTTTCTGCAGACATAATAATTCTTATTTAAGCCCAAGAGATCTATTTTGGTCTCATATGTCCCCAAAAATATCGTTCCATAGCCTTCTGGCTTGTCAACGTGATCTTTAGCAAACTGCAGACGGGCAGCAGTGGTCTATTTGGAGAGCAGCAACTCTCTCTTTGCAACCCTGCCATGCACACCATTGTTGTGCAGTGTTCTCCTGATGGTGGACTCATTACAACATTAGCCAACGTGAGGAAGACCTTTAGGTGCTTAGAAGTTACCTGGAGTTCCTTTGTGACCTCACAGACTATTACATGCCTTGCTCTTGGAGTGATCTTTATTGGTTGACCACTCTTGGGGAACCTAATAATGGTCTTGAATTTCCTCCATTTGTACATAATCTGTCTGGCAGAGGTTAGTGGAGTCCACACTCATTAGAAATGGGTTTGTAGCATTTTCCAGCCTGATGAGCATCAAGAAGTCTTCTTCTAAAGGGTCCTCAGAAATCTCCTTTCTTCAGGCCATGACATAGACTTCCACAGACATGTGTTTGGAAGATCTGACTTTGATAGATCCCTGTTCACTGAATAAGGAATGGCAAAATATCCTGCTTTCAAGACCGGATCCATAAGTGTTTTCTTTCCCCAAACTGTGACGGGATTGATCTCATTACTTTACGTCTATGTTGGTGTCTTCAACCCACACAAATCTCAGGCAACTGGAAAGTCGAAGGGAAGACTCATTATCCAAACAGCCAATCACAGTAAACATCATTTAAGAGGCATATCACCATTCCCGCCTTTCCTCTGAACAAGAGCACTGGCAGTTTTCAATTTACAAACAGTTGATGCTATTTGAAGACCTCTAAACTAGCCTCTAGAAACGGTTCAACAGCAGCTTTCATCTTGATGAATACAAGCTAACAGAGCTCTTTCTGAATGAAATCTGAGTCTGATGAGGTGAGCTTCGGGCTTTCTCTTCTTCTTCTTTATCCCTGAAGCTTCATATTAGTGTTATTAGAGGCTCTGCACTGCTTTGTATTGCTTTACCCCCAACACTGCCCACTAATCCCCTCTGTTATGGAACTCTATTGTCCTAATAGCCTGCATGGAGCTTTCTAGAGGACCGTGCCCGACCCCCTGGGCTTTAGTGCATGTGGTTCACTTTATCACATGCACTTACCTTTGAATGAGCGTGCAACGGTCAGTTTCTCAACAACCCTTTCTGGTGTTTCGTCCACCAGTACTACAGGCGGCACATCTGGAGTGGGACGTTTCAAAAGGGCATTTGGTGGTGGCAACTCGGAAAGAGCACATATCAGGATTACTGTGGAATGCTGTGGAATTCTGTATACAGATCTGATTTTAGTTATAAAAATAGAATCGTTGCCATGAGCCAAAAATAGACCTAATCCTGATAAATGTCCTATAATTACTATACCTACAGTGACAATGTAAAATTAAAATATTTAAACATTTTAATTAGCCAATGATGATAAGATAAGATAAAATATCACACATGAAGAAATTTGCAGAATATACAGTAAATATACGGCAGAATATACAGTAAACAGATACACAGCAAGAGGTGCAAGTCTTACAAAATATAAAATGTAAGAAATATAAAAATAAATACATTTCTATTGTTAGGCAAAAATAAAATAAACTATTCAAATTAACAATTGTACATGTGTAATTGCACAATTACAGAAAGATATTGTATAGATATTGCACAGAAGATGAAGAAATGAAATTTGGCTAAAACATTATACTGTGAATTTTATACAGCATATTACATTTAACCATGGTAACAAAAACGTTTTATTGCTTTTCATTTGTTTTTTAAGCTGTTTTCTGGCAGAAGTTGAAAAAATCAAAAGTTGTCAGATCAAATAATTCAACAAAAAATATTAATTTATTAAGTTACCTCAGGAGGACTAGTGGTAGAATATAGCTGCTACACCATTCAGCTGCTGGTATCTCCATTTTTTGTCATTTTAGCTGTCTGTATGATTTGCAGTAATATCCTTTACGTTGTTATTATATAAATTAATAAATACATTTCTTGATGATTGGACCAATAGAAATGCTTCCAACTTGCTTCAACTAGAATCTCTTTACATTAACTTACATTGAAGGCAAAGAAGGTTTTTGACCTTTCCTGTAAGGTTGTAGATTTATATAGATAAGAATAGAACATCTTAAATTAAGCTATTAAAAATACATATGGAATTAATCATGCTTCAAAGGTAATATATCAATGAAAAATATATCAATAAATTAATAGAGTATATTAGTTATCAATTAATAACTGCTTGTGTGTTTTGATGATTTTTTATGTGAACACATTTTCTACAGGAAACCTAAATATAATGTTTCTGCTACTTTCAGTGCACAGTTTAAAATATTGGGGAAAAAAAAAACAGGAAATAAACAACGTGCCATAACTTTTGCACAGACCACATTTTATGTTTTGCATCTTTTCTAATATATTAAATTCAGCAAATAAGCAGTACATGTGTATTAAAGTATGCAGTACTTACTGTAAGTTCTCTGTAGAGAGTATGTTCACTTATTTGCAGTCAGTAAACTGACATAATATGTCATTTGAGCAGAAGTGCCCAAACTTTTGGATTCAACTGTAACTGTAACAGACTGAGGGGCTACTGTACTGTTCAAGTCTGGTAAGAAAGAATACAAATACACTTAATTCTGTACATGTCTGTGTTGTTTCAGACAAGCTTTCCAAGCTAAATGTATGAAACTACATAACCACTGCATATACTATACATGCTATATAACCTCTCAATTTTTTAAAATAAAACAGTGTTTCAGTGTACCTTTAGTAAGGACCTCGAAACCTACTTAAGGTAAGATAAGATAAGATAAGATAAGATAAGATAAGATAGCCTTTTTATTTTCCCACATGGGGAAATTGTTACTGCAGAATATACAGTAAACAGATACAGAGCAAGAGGTAGATTAAAGTGCAAGTTATACAAAATACAAATATAAAAAATAAATCTCTATTATTAGACAAAAAATAAAATGCAATAAGAAACTATACAAATTTACGTGTGTAATTGCACAGATATATATTGCACAGTTCCTGAAAGATATTGCACAGATATTATATGTAAATTGCTCAGTTACTGTTCTCTTATACCAGCTACATAAATACTGATGATATAGACAGTCAGGGTGCATGAATTATAGTGATGTTGGCAGTCAGTGCAGGATGTATAGAGCTGGTATACAGGTGATGAGGTGCAGCAGCAAATATTGCACAATAATTGAGTCTCATTGAATATATAGATAGAAATGGTGAGTGTCTGATGCTCTGCTTGGGGAGATGCCGGTTGTATAGCCTTGTCTTTCTGATTTAACTACATGTGTGTTTAGCTTTGTGTGGGGGCCATTTTGACCATGCTAGCACTGTTTTCCTTTTTAATTCCACCATTGTTAGATAATTATATGTATATGTGTGTATATTTTATATACTGAATATAAAATATTATTGTATAGGCTTGTAGTGGTTTCTGTTGTCGCGTCTCTCTCTCTCTCTCTCGCTCTCTCTCTCTCTCTCTCTCTCTCTCTCTCTCTTTTGTTGATGAAAGCTTCCTGAACTCCTGAATGGTGGGTTGACACCCCCATACTTTGAAAAGTGAGGGTCAAATGCTGGTACATGGCAGCCGTCCGTATACATAATCATGCTTGCAAGGCCTGAGTCACAGCCTGTAAAGCTCAGTGGGTTAATTTGACCTTGCTTTTCATAGCTCTGACTACAGCACTTTGGGGAAGGGCTCTATGTTCAGTTTCATTTGCCATGCAGTTATTAAAACTTGCTTCTAGTGGCTCTAGTGGGTAGTGAAGTTTATACCTGCTTGTCCTGAGTCTAGGCCATAGATTTCAGGGAAGAGTCTTCTGGGTCCTTTAAGCCAAACTGACCTAGTTGGCTCTGATTATAAAACTAGTCAGTATCTATCTATCTATCTGTCTATCTGTCTGTCTGTCTGTCTGTCTATCTATCTATCTATCTATCTATCTATCTATCTGTCTGTCTGTCTATCTACACTCATCTTCAAACATCTTCACCTTCATCTTCCTACAGCAGTTTAGCTCCGCCCACTCACACACACACACACACACACACACACACACACACACACACATGTATATATATATATATATATATACACACACACATATATATACATACATATCCCACACCTATTCCTACAGCAGTTTAGCTCCGCCCACTCAGGCTGAAGTTATAAGGCGTGTTTCATATGAAAGTTCTGAAGTTATTGGTACAAATATTATAAACCTCAGACCTCAGAATTAAAATACATGTAAAATAATTATATGGGGCTTTAAAATAAAACCTCAAAACCTACTTTAACTTGTCTCTCTGATTAAACTGCATGTGTGTTTAGCTTTGTTTTGGGGGCCATTTTGACCATGTTAGTGCTGTTTTCCTTTTTTAATTCCACCATTTTTAGTAAATTATATGTCTACGTGTATATCTTATATACTGTACATAAATCGTTATATTACGTGACGTGAACGCGCTGCGCGAGCGTGTGTGGCTCGTAGAGGCTTCGGTTTCTGTTATCGCCTCTCTCTCTCTCTCTCTCTCTCTCTCTCTCTCTCTCTGTTCAGTTAAATAGCGAGGAGACGGGGGCGCGAGCGGACGGCTGGACTCTGGATTATCTCTCTCTCCTTCTTTCTTTCTCTCTCTCTTATTTTGTTTTCAAACCGTCGAATTAAATCCGCTTCTGCTCGAACATCGGCGGCCGTTTAACAGGTAAACCCTTCTCGAATGTTCGCTGGGAGCGCGGAGAGAAAGAAAAGTGGCTAAAATGTCCCGCGGAAAGTGGTGTTTTCCACTGAGGGGGGATGTGTGTGTGTTGGGGGTGTGTGTGAGTGAGTGTGTGTGTGGGTCGTGCCTGCCTTTGTGCCGAAGCAGGCAGAGCTCATGGTGGCCACCGAAACGATTTGAGGGCGATTTCACACCGTTTTTTAAGCCGCATTTTCCCCCTCAGTGACCCCGGCCGAGCTGCTGGTTAGTTAGCATCCCGTGCTAACGCTTCGCCTCTTCGGTGTGATTTTCACACTCGGGCCTCTCTCGGCTTAAAGCGCTCCCTCCCTCGCTCCCTCCCACCGCCACAACAGCAGCACGGGCTCTGCCTTTCCATTCAGGTTTAGCCTCATTATGTCCCCCCCTCCGGTTTTGTTCCTGACAGCTTTAACCGCGTCTGCCCATTTTATTTTCCCCTCAGCGCCGAAGAGAACGTTAGCTAACGTTAGCCGGCCCCCCTCAACGGCTTCGGCAGTTAGCTAACGTTCCAGCACGAGACAACCAAAACACAGTAAACTCCTCGCTGACTCGCTTTACAGCGATACGAGTCGCCTTACGGCCGCAAAGTGAGAATACTCGACGCCTCTTGTGTGTCAACGTGCTGCCGAAACGTTACAGTGGTATTTTAGCATCGAGGGCGTGTGGGCTGTGTCATCTACATGTTTTATGACCCATTTTCTCCATTATAACAAACCCTCTCAGAGCTCACAGCCCAGCAGCTGTGTTATCAACATGTCATTGCTAATAGCCGCTGCCCCGTAGCTCCATTATAATGTGCTTTTCCTCTTTAACATGACTCCAGTGGATGTACCTACTCAATTCTCCCTCTCTCGAGGAGGTCTCGGCTCAGCTCAGCTCAGTGCAGTCTTATTTCTGTCCAGCGTTTATACCTTTTTTTCGTATAAGAAAAATTGTGAAGCAAGGCGAAGGCAACAGCTCCCTAAAAGCTCTAGAAAGAAATGCTGAAAGGAACCAGGACTCAAAAGGAAAGGCTCCTAAAAGCACAAGTAAGAAATGCTGAGAAGAAATCAGCACTCAAAACACATACCCACCCCCACCACTCCCCCAAAAAAACCTTGCTAAGAGCGTGAGGAAGGAACCCTGGAAGGAGACGAGACTCGAAGAGAAGCTCCTTAAAAGCATGAGGAAGGAACCCTGGAAGGAGACGAGACTCGAGGAGAAGCTCCTTAAAAGCATGAGGAAGGAGCCCTGGAAGGAGACGAGACTCAAGAGGAGAAGCTCCTTAAGAGCATGAGGAAGGAACCCTGGAAGGAGACGAGACTCAAGAGGAGAAGCTCCTTAAGAGCATGAGGAAGGAACCCTGGAAGGAGACGAGACTCAAGAGGAGAAGCTCCTTAAAAGCATGAGGAAGGAACCCTAGAAGGAGACAAGATGCAAGAGGAGAAGCTCCTTAAGTGCATGAGGAAAGACCACCAAAGAAACCAAGATTAAAATAGAGCAAGAACAAAAACCTAGAGGAACCAAGACTCAAAAGGAAACACTCCCTAAGAGCAAGGAGGAGAACTCCTAAAAGCCCCCTCCTAAAAGCCCTAGTAAGAGCATGAGGGAGAACCACTAAAGAAACCAATATTTAAATAAAAAAGACCTTTCTAAGACCATGAAGAGGAATCACTGAAGGGAACCAAGACTCACAAGGACCCCTTCGGAAAGCTCTAGTAAGAAACCCTGAAAGTAACTTAAAAGGACAGACTTCAGAAGAACATGAGCAAGAACCAGTTAAGGAGCCTGGACTCAAAAGGAAACGAGGAAAAATTGGGGCGCTGACCCTAAGAGCTTGAAGGAGAACCTATACAGGAACCAAGACTTAAATAGAACAAAAGCAATAAGAACCACTGTAAAGAATCAGCACTCAAAAGGACCCCCTCCTAAAAAGCCCTAGTAAGAAAACCTTGAAATGAGACTCCACAAGAGCGTAAGGAAGAAACACTGGAGAAACCAATATTTAAATAGAAGAGCTTTTCTAAGAGCATGAAGGAGAACCACTGAAGAGAACCGTGACTCAAAAGGAAATGCTCCCTAAGAGCATAATGCAGACCCACTGAAGGAACCAAGAGGGGGAATGTTCCAAAAGAAACACTAAAGGGGACCAAAACTTAAACAGAAAAACACACTAAGAGCAGAAAGGAGAATCACTGTGAGGCTCCCCTCCTAAAAGCTGTAGTAAGAAACACTGGAAGTAACCAAAACTCAAGAGGATAGACTCCACAAGCGCACGAGGAAGAACCACAGAACAAATTAAGATTTAAATAAAAAAAAATTAAAAAAGAGCATGAGGAAGAAAGACTGTGAGGAACCAGGGGTCTAAGAAGGGGTCTAACAAGAAGGGGAACCACTAAAAGGAACCAGTACTCAAAAAGACCCCCCCCAAAAAAAAACCAAAAATCACTGGTGAGAAGAATTCAAAACATAAATAACTTGCTAAGTGCATCGTGAGAAAGGAACACTAAAAGGAGACAAGACATGGGAAAGACGGGAAGAGAGGAACCAAAACTCAAAAGGAGAAACTCCACACTGTAAAGAACTGAAGGTCAAGGGAACCCCCCCCACCTTATTTCCCTAAGTGAGAAACGCTGAAGGTAAACAAGACTCAAAAGGACAGAAGGAGAGACTCTACAGGAGCACTAGGAAGAATCAGTGAAGAACCAAGACGCAAGAGAATCTCATCCTCCTAATAGCGGAATTAGGGGTCCTTCACAAAGAGGATGAGAATAGTGATGACAGCACGTTGATTCAGTGTCAGTTTGTGGTGACAACATCAGATTAGGCAGGCCTTGTTCCTTTCAGCAGCTTAGAAGCAGACATTTCTAAGTCGTGGTCATTACCATGAGTAACAGGCGGAGAAGGTTTTCCTCATGGTCACAAAATGGTCTCATGTAGAAGATCAAGATAAAGGAGGCTCAGAGGGACCTTTTGTATTCGCAATGAGAGGCTGTTGGAATAATTCAGTGAACTCGGGGGCTGAGATGAAAATCAGTGACCAGGGGTATTTATCAAATGGTGAAAAACGCTGATGCTCATTGTTTGGTGAAACACATACGGTTCGTAAAAGAAATCACCTTTGATTGAAACATATTCTGGCCGTGTCAAGACAGAAAAGGCCACGGCTTTCCAGCAGACCACACACATGGCTTTGATACCTGCTGCTATACAAAGCTGGTGTGTTAGTCCACTGGAGAAGTGGTTTACCAGGCTGCACATTGTACTGCAACTGTCTTGCTTCTGGAAGTTTGAAATGCTCAAGGCTTTTATAATTCAGCCTGTGATGTTCTGTGTGATGCCGACTGGGATATAAGAAAAATATGAGTAACTGTAAGAATAATTCAGTCCGCGTGGGGTAGAAAACAGCAGCCAAAGACGTTTATCAAATACAACATCAGAGTCTGTTGGTTGGCATATAGTGCAAGATGGGTAAGGTGGACCTGATTGCCATCTACATGCTGACGTTCTAGTCCGGTTTACTGCAGCCCCAAGCTAGTTCACTTCTTTGTTTTTGAGCTAAGCAGTTGATTGCTTGAAAACCGGCTCAGGTGCTTAGGCCTGGAACAGAACAAAACCATAGCTAGGGAATCTTCGCGCTATGTTTCTCCTCAAGACCCTTGGAAGCTCTTGGTTTACTGCAGACTCCAGCTGCTAGCTCGCTGTGATTCTAGTGGAGTGGAATCTGTTTCATTTCATGCACCACACTTGCCAGGCTGACAGCATTGCTCTGTAACGTCATTGCATGTTTTTGAGTGACGTCTAAAGGTTCTGCAGCTCATAAGCGACTCTTTGTTCTCCCCTGAAAGGTTTTTGATTATGATTCTATAGGAAAAGGTTCATGAACTCTCAACTTTCACTGTGATTTGATGCAGAATTAGACAGAATGGTCACCATACTGGGGCTTTGCATTGTGTGTCTTCCTGAACATACTATATCATATCATCAGTACTTCAAGAACACTGACCAATTGTGTTAGTCTTTTAATTTAATTTTATTAAGTGTGTGAAAACAGCCCAAGGTTTTTATTTAGTAGTAGATCTTGATGATTATCTTCTGAAATGTAGTAACAGATTATAACATATAATAACATTCCAGAATTGATGCAGTCATGAGGTCGAGGCATCACAGATTTTTGCGCCCCTAGTGCAGACAGAAATCATAATCATCTTCACCACGCTGACCTTAAGCCTGCGGTACATTTATGTAACCTGTCAATCTGGACGTGCTGTTTCAGGGCCAAGATGTCCAGTGAGGTGCAGAGACCAGACGACAGCCCCAGCACAAGCGGAGGAAGCTCGGACATTGAACAGAGAGAGACTGCCCCTCCGGAGCAGGAACGCGAGCCGGCACAGCCCAAAAAGAAAGAAACCAAGATCTCAAGTAAAACGGCTGCCAAACTCTCCACCAGTGCCAAGAGGTGAGTTCCGTCACAGGGAGGAAGACTGCAGGGCCGTAGGTTTGCATAGAGGGATCTAGGAATGGGTTTATTTAAACAATAAACCGGCATAAAGCTAACTAACTAATAATGATCACGCTGTGTGAAGAACTTCTGCCCTGCACTTCCCTCTCATTTTATTTTCCCCTCCAAAGTTTTAAGCACCAGAAACAACCGTCATTAACAGGCTGAGGTTGTTATTGTGCCTTTAAGAGGCTGATAAGACCTTGCATGGGCATGTGTTTCATGTCCGAATTGCATCTGGATAATCTTTGGCTGGATTCCATTTACACTTTTCACTAAAACGGGTCTCCAGCGTGAGCAGATGAGATCGGATTGTGTTTTTTCCATGTAAAATGCGCATCAGTCATTTCTGTTTTACTGTTGTTCACTCTTTTTCCTGTTACAATTCAAGTGGACAGTTTCGCCTGTAGTGCATGAAGGCCTTTGGTTTGGAGCTAACTTCAGCCTCGGGTGTCTTCCATCTTTGGCTTCCTTGTTTCCTTGTTCCTCCTAGACACATTTCTGCTTGCACAACTGTGTATGGATAACCAAACGTTGCATTTACACTTTGTTCTGATCGGCTCCAAATGTGGCTCGAGCGATCCAAGCTTAATCCAATCACAATGCATCCTGGTTACACCAGGCTTTCATCAAGTCAAGTGAAATCCTTTCTCTGATCGTTCGGTGTGAACAGGCCCTAAGAGTGATCTATGTAAATTACCTTTGATTGGATGCTTGGTGTTTTGGTTCATTCAAACAGTAGCTCAGGCTGAAACGCTCCTGATAATACCTTCAGCGTGGATGGATTGAGCTCAACTGCTGTAGGCTGAATAAGCAGATGCCTGTAAATGTGCTGGTCTTTATGACATCAGTGGATTCACAGCAGGCTGTTAATTTTTCAACTGTCTAATTTTTATGAATACGACAGTGTTAACATACTGCATGAATCTATAGGCGGAATTGTGAATATGGACTCTTTATGACTGTTTATGTGGTTATCAGTGATCATTTAATCTTTAATTGTAGTTGAGTTTGTAGGGCTACAGGGTAGGGTGTTATATTTTAACTCTACTGCGATAGTGTGGACCTTTCTAACGTACCCAGAAATTTCCCATCCTGTCTGTAATGATATATAAGCTTTATAGTAGAAGAATGAGGTTGTGTTGTTGTGTTATAAAACGATCTGAGATATGACTGCGGTGTTCTGCACTGAGTGTCATTATTCACAAGGGCCTGTTTTATTAAAAGTCGTCAGACAGAAGGCCACAGAACGTCCTCTCCATCAGTCCACTCGGTTACAGATCTCTGTCTTTATGGGCTGTGTAGAGTTCTCTGGACAGATGTGCCTGAAGCCTTGGGCTTTACCGGACAGCATTCCCAGTAGCACGAGTATTTACTTGAATTCCTGTTAGTAATGAATTCCCTACAGCCTTGATAGATCTGTAAGCCAGGCCCACAGACTGGGGAGAGCAATGGTGACCGTGGCACGAGTGGAGAGTGGTCTTTTGTTGTTATACTTACTATGTTATTGCGTCTCCTTATGGTTTCTCTGACCCGGCCTTGCTGGCGGAGATGAAGATCGTGTGAGGCCCCAATAGAAGCAGTCCAAAGCGAAGGCTTGCTTGAGATCTGGTGCTTTTCATAACAGTGTCTACAGCAGTTAGTTCCCACTGCCTTGAATGCAGGGGAAAGGCTGAGTGCTGGAGCTGGACCGGGCTGTATGAGGGCTTTTTAGTTTTTATTTGGTCTGTTGTCTGGCATTGTTCAGTTGGAGCGGCCTTAGGGCAAGGCTTTAACTGTCAGGGCATCAAGAGAAGAATAAAGAGAGTGGAGAAAACTAAAGACATGTTTAGCCTTAGAAAAATCACAGCAGCCTGTGAATGTGGGTTTTTGGGTTTTAGAAATGAGAACTTGGGGATTGTTTGAGAAGCAGCTTAGAGCAGTAGTTTTCCCACATCCTTTCTGCAATGTCACACTAACATTCTTTGCAGACTGACAGTACTTCCGTTGATGTTGCTATGTATATGTTACTGTAGGTTACAACAGTAGTGGTTCACAATGTCTGAATGGAGGATGTGAGACATGGCTAGGTAACGAAACCGAAACCTCTTGCGTGTCTCTCTGTAAACAGAGCTCTATTTATGTGTTGTATATATTTAAGTGAATGATACAATGAGAATTCCTTCCTACACATGAGGATTTTTGTTGCTTTTATGGTTTTGACCTCATGTTTGCATAACAATAGTTACTACACGGGTACAAAAATCTTTTTATTTCCCTTCACTATGTATTTATTTTTTTTGCCAGCGGATTTCTTAATTCCCTGAGTGAGCTGAAAAGCCTACACTTGTTTATTTGCACCTGGATTTAGAGCAACCAATTACTTGTGTCAGACATTACAATATGTCTTTTCCTCCTTGCCTTGCAGAATTCAAAAGGAGCTTGCAGAAATCACTCTAGATCCACCGCCAAACTGCAGGTAAGTTCAGCAGCTTTTCTGAACGTGCTGGCGCATCTTTTGTGTTGGCTTTTCTGTGTGTTTGCTTTTCGGCTGAAGACAGACAGGGAGAGGCAAACGGAGGGATAGAGATGGAGCCAAAGATGCGTGGAGAGGGCACAAGACCTAATGAGATGGGGAGAGAAGTGAATAATGGATATTATGTGTTGATGAGGATGTTGTTGAAAATAAGCGAGGGGTGCATTTGAAAATGTGCCGGCATCCGTGCTGGAAGACTATGACCCCCATGGGGCTTGGAAAAAGCCTGGCCTTGTTAAAGCCTTACAGCGCAAACTGACACTGACTGTCATTGATTAACCCTAATGTTTATATCTGGTGAGTAATTGCTGCAAATCCAGCGTTTGGAAACAGATTAGGAGAGAAAATGGAGGGATCGTACCAAATTTGAGGCCTGCCTAATAGAGCTAGTATGGGGTGTCATGGTCAGAAATGTATATTACGGTATAATTACAGTGTTTGTTGCCGTGTGTGTGTATAGATATGTTTTTAAATAAACCCTTTTTAGATGATTTAGTGAACTTGTTTGTAGACCAGCAGTGGCTTGAAGTGTTGTCCCTTCACTTTTTAAAAGAATCTAAAGCAAATCTGAAATTGTTTTATTGTGTAAAATGGCAAAAACAAAACTAACTAAAGCTGGCATCTAACCCAAGCCACATGAGCCTGGCATAAAATTAGTGCTAAATGTTGTTTCCTCTCTAAACTTAGGCTGGATTCTTCTTTGGCAACTTTTTGTTCAAATGTTCTATCCCGCCTTAAATGGAGCAGCAGTTACATTCTGGCATCTTGTATGTAACCATTATATGTGCAGCTTGCACCATTTAAGGTGGAACTGCTGTCACAAATGAGAAGCCAGCTTAAGCTTTGGCGAATTTCTCAAGTCATTTGTGTCACACACTTGTACCCCCGACTGTCAGACACTGCAGGAATTTGGAAAATATTAGTCATTCAGACTTGAGTACCAGCTGGTCCTTGGCTTGCTTTGTGCACAAGGCTCTGACTGTGCCGTCCGTGATGCACGCTCTGATGTCAAAGCAAACCCCAAATGACCGTCCATCCTTTCTGTCTGCAGCTTCAAAAATCAGGTGGGCTACTTCAGCTGCAGTGGACTAGACAGCAAGAGGTGGTTGAGGGCCTTTCACTTTCAGCAGTTAAATGGGATAGTGTTAGCATGTCTGCACGTGGCGTTATCTGTGGTTATTTGTGGCATAATGCTACTGGAACAGAGGAAGCGTTTCAACTGTTACATTGGATGAACTACTAAAACTACTATATAGGGCTGCACAGTATATGGTTTGTCAGTCAATAACAGATTCATTAGAAGGCTCCTGACTTTCTTAGGTCATCTTTTTTTAATTCCATCTTTTTTGATGGATTCAAGTTTTCATATTCTCCCATAATGGTTAATCGTTTTGGTCATACCATGTCACATTATTGATTTACTAAGGCTGGGCCTACACTACACTATAATGTTTTGCCCAGTTCTATTTCACCGTGACAAATTTTTATAAATCTTTGGCTTTCTGATTTTGACATGTTTAAAAAACACAGCAGTGTGAGATGGCCACACATGAGAGTACTCAATGAGTGATTCAAACAACATCCAGTCAGAGCTAGACAAGCAAAGAATAACTCACCCCAACAGCAGAGCACAGAGACGGAGGAGCTGTGTGTAAAATACAAGCATATAATAGTCGGTATCGTCTTCATAATGTCAAGCCACTCTCTTTATAATTGCAAATTTGCGTTTTGCATGCACAGAAGCACAAACAGGTCTGGTTCAGTAAGTTTAGCTTTGTTTGCATCTCTTGATAACTGGGGAGATCCAGGAGTACTTATTCATAGCGAAACTCATTATGTGTACTATACTCTGTATGCTGTTTGCTTTATTATCCAGTGTGAGCACCCTCACAACAGAAAGAATAGCAATTCTGTCAGTCTGTGACTAACCTTTAAGTTGGGGTTGCTGTCTGTTTAGAAATCGTTCAGAAAGGTTGTCACTACGTTTTTCTAAGCATATATTGTGGCTGCATGTTTCATTAGAGAGCATAGTTACACTATTGGAATTGGGTCTGTTGCCGTGACCTGTATGAAACTTTGACCGTAAACCATTTGGATTCATAATTTTCTATGGTATCTTTTTGTGGCACCGCTTATCAAGCTAGAAAAATGGATGTATCAAGCAAATGTCATCCTGTACACGTAACAGGACAGCACAATACAAGTATGTCCATATTGTGCAGCCCTACATTCTAACAAGGTTCAGAGTGGTCAAGGCATTGTGGTCAAAGCGCTTTAGATTGGTCAGATGCTTTCAGTTTTATTAATATGGTATCTGAATGTGGTAGTGCTTGATAATAGTCTCCTTGATTTAAAAATATCGCTGTGATTGTGGCCTTATGATTGACACAAAAGCTGGCTAATTTAATGCTATTAGCTCAAATAGACAAAAGTCATTAGTATAACAGGAAATGCAGCAAGTCGGAAAAAGAGGAAACAATTATGTTCTGTTTCCTGTGTTTCTTTCTTCCTGGACGGGTTTGCAGTCCTGTTTACTGGCTCCTTTAAAATGTGGTCAAAGCCACTGGCGAGGAATTAATGATAAAGGGATGTAAATACAGAAGCATTGTCAGACTGTTTGTGCGTTACTGTTAACCCGTAGACTGATCAAAGTTGGCATGCTGAAAATTGATCCATCAGCTTGCACTCTTCGCGGCTCAATTAGATTTGCACGGAGGCCGGCAAATTTGGAAAAGGTGTTTATTTTCTCCAAAAGCGCTGGTTGCCTCGTTACATTAATTAGAGTGTTTCCAAATCGACACGGCTTTTATGCCCACTGCGGGAGAAATGTGTGGATGCCTTTTCGATATTTGTGTGCGGGCGTTCATTGTGTCTGTTTGCTGAACCATTGTTAATAGGATTTCAGCGACAAAGAGAACAAGAGGCGCTGTTTCAGGCTAAATGCGGCTGGTTAAGAATAAATACTGTAGCTTTTATCTGGCATTGCATTGTTGATGTTAAGCTGTTTTAAAACCAGGCACAGTTTAAGACGAGCAAATGACACCAAGGCTTCCAAATGAGCTGGACGACTGGTCTTGTGTTGAACGTTATCGGAGGATTGACCATTGCAGTAATAATCACAGAAGGCTGCTTTATGCAAATGAGCCCTTTTGCCAATCACTGTTCCAGTTTCTGTAGGTGTTGGGTTAAAGTGGCACAGCCATGCTAACCATGCCACATTATCATGATCATAGTAAGTAGCAGTACGATGGTAATACTGGTATTTTGTCCATATTGCTAGGCTAAACTAGATAGGCAAACGGAGCTGTCAGCTTTGTATTGCCAACAAATGACCGTTGGTGCTGTACCTCCGGCTCCCCCACCCCCTTTCCCCTGCGTGTTAGCATCCCTGCTGCTAATGTCTTCATCTTGGATGTGCCTGCATTTACAGCTGATAGCAATGGCACCTCTCGCACCCTGAAAAAAGCCACGGCTTGATTAGTGCTGGATTCCCAGGGGGTATTAGCCCGAGGCCCCGAATCGGAGCCATTTTTCACGTCCTGACCATTAGCTGCAGCGGGGTGCACATACATATTCATAAGAGGGAGCATCATGCGGGGTCTCGGGGGGAATCTTTACGATCTGCGGTTCTGAGGCCTCTTTCCGAGCCAGAAGACTGCAGGGGAATCTAACAGCCAACGCAATTCAAATGAACATGAGAGGAGGGTGGATATGAAAAGAGTCTTTTTTGTTTATTTGGTGTTATGTCTTCTCACACTGTACAAATGTCAAGTAGTAATGTAGAGAAGTGGCAGCTGAGTGTTAAAGAGCTTTGAAAAAACAAATAGGGGGTTAGGCTAAAAAAAGACAGGCAGCTAGAACTGAGTAAAACACGGCAAGGAACATTAGGCTGAGTCAGAAGTGATAGTTTATTTATTAGTAGTTTTTGATGTTGTGTTTTTTTCAGTTGGAGCAATTCCCAAGGTAAACCCTCAAAGCACAAGCTTTACTGTTAGGAACATCACATTGACAGTACTATAGAGGGAATTGCATTCTAAAAGGTAGGGGGGCGGGGCAGAAGTAGGACAACACTTTGGCCCAAACGTATCCACACCCTTTCCAGCCCTTGTTGAGGCAGGTTTTTTACTTGCACACATGTAGCTTGTATGATTGCAAGAAACAGTTAGCTTGGAGATTCAGATTTTGGAGCAGATAAAGCTGCGGATGTGCTTTCAACATGAGCTTTGGACAGGGATTTCTGAACAACTTTCTCTGGTCCCCAGCCCCCTGGGGCACAGCTTTGAATATCCGCTGTTGATCACAAAGCTCTGGAGCCCAAAAAAATGATATTCAGGACAAACCTAAATGTTGAATTGAGCTGCAGTATACAGTGATGGGCAGCGATATTCTGAAGCTCTGAAGTTATACTGGCTTCTCTTTATTGGCTAAAATACACGGAAATGCCATGAGGGCTAGCTTTGGCTCACGTAGCTCTTGAAAGCTGTTGCCATCCACGTGTCCTGCTCTATAATTTTGTCCACCCCTGTGTGATTTCCTCACACTGCTGTGCATCACGCAGTCTGAACAGGAACTACATGGTTGCCTCTTATCGCTTACAGATGGTTTTGTAGCTTTTGAAATGGAGTATTTGTACTGTGGTATTGTCCTCTTGAAATAGGAGCTTTGAACACCACTATTTTTAGCAGCATGCTTAATTTTTTGGTCAGCCTGTCTAGAGGAACCAATGGCTTATTGCACCAATCCAAAGGACTCGTTTTTGTTATTGTTTATGGTATTGTTTTAGTTGATTTAGCATTGGTGGAACCGTTAATAGCATTGATGGAACATTGGTGTTTATTTCTTTATTTCTTTAATGCTTAATCAGTTGATTGTTTGCATTCCTGTTTCACATAGTTGTGCGATTATGTTTGGTGCCTTGAAGAAGGGAAGACCTCTCGCAGTTCTGTTGTTCTGAAAGCAGGCACAGTTCATAATGCCGATGTAAATCCAATAGCTCTTTGCAGCTCAGCTGATGTCATATTCAGTGTGGATAATGGAGCTGTAAACCTGGCAACAAGCTACAAGGCTACACATTTAACAACCCAGATCAATACATGACATTGTAGGTATTGCACCTGAATCATCCTCCTGCTAGTATAAGGATCTGTGTGCAGTGGGATGTATGCTGCTTGTCAAGTTAAAGTGTTTGGCTTTGATGATGGTGTCATACTTGTTTAACATCCATTATGGCTTTATGAGTCATGCTGTTTGTTTAGTACCTGGGTGTATGGTGCCGCTTTCACACTTGTGTGGTACCTGTATGCGCAAAGAGTTATTAACGTGTTTGATCGAAACAAATTAGCACATACATTGCTGTGAGGGTTTGCTTGGTTCTTTCTTTTTCAGGATATTTGTGCATGTTTTCGTGAGGGGAGCACAAGCTGATGGATCAGAAGCAGTAGTTGATTAGACAGCTAACTTTTGAAGGTTAGTTCAATCAAACTGTGGGTTTTCTGGATTGTGGACCACCTTTTACCAAGCTACCTCACTGTGGCCACTCACCTGACCTGCTTCGCCATACATTCACACTAGCAGACGTCTAGAGTTGCTTACATCGCCCCAAGTTGGTCTCTTGTGGGTGTGTTTGAGGCCACTCATGTTGTCACATGTGGGCATGTACTTGATTCAGCTCCTGACAAGAAAATGTAATAGCCAAAACAAATGGAATGAATGAATGAATGAATGTATTAATTAATTCATTAATTAAACAAAACAACACCTAACTACACTGCCTAGCCAAAAAAAAAAGGTCACACACGCTAATATTTCGTTGGACCGCCTTTAGCTTTGATAACGGCATGCATTCGCTTTGGCATCGTTTCCACAAGCTTCTGCATTGTCACATTATTCATTTCTGTCCAGAGTTGCAATAATTTTTCCCTGAGATCTTGTATTGATGATGGGAGATTTGGACCACTGTGCAAAGTCTTCTCCAGGACATCCCAAAGATTCTCAATGGGGTTCAGGTCTGGACTCTGTGGTGGCCAATCCATGTGTGAAAATGATGTCTCATGCTCCCTGAACTACTCTTTCATAATTTGAGCCCGATGAATCCTGGCTTTGTCATCTTGGAATATGCCCGTGCCATCAGGGAAGAAGAAATCCATTGATGGAATAACCAGGTGGTTCAGTATGTTCAGGTAGTCAGCTGACCTCATTCTTTGGGCACATGATGTTGCTGAACCTGGACCTGACCAACTGCAGCGACCCCAGATCATAGCACTGCCCCCACAGGCTTGTACGGTAGGCACTAGCCATGATGGGTGCATCACTTCAGCCGCCTCTCTTCTTACCCTGATGCGCCCATCACTCTGGAACAGGGTAAATCTGGACTCATCAGACCACATGACCTTCTTCCATTGCTCCAGAGTCCAATCTTTATGCTCCCTAGCAAATTGAAGCCGTTGTTAGCCTCACTGACAAGTGGTTTTCTTAAGGCTACACAGCTGGTTAGTCCCGATCCCTTGAGTTCCCTTCGCATTGTGCGTGTGGAAATGCTCTTACTCACTATTAAACAGATCCCTGAGTTCTACTGCTGTTTCTACGATGTGATTTCACCAAACGTTTAAGTGATCAGCATCATTCAAGATTTTTTTCTGGCCACATTCCTTCCTGGAGATGATGTTTCCTCACTGTCCTTCCACTTTTTAATAATGCGTTAGACAGTTCTTAACCCGATTTTAGTAGTTTCAGCATCTCCTTAGATGTTTTCTCTGTTTGATGGCAATAATTTGACCGATCTGAAACAGATGATCTTTTCCACGACCACAGGATGTGTCTTTCCACATGGTTGTTTAACAAATGAGACTACTCACTGCAGCACTTAGGGTTAAATAACTTGTTTCCAGCTGAAACATGATCACCCACGCAGTAATTATCCAATGGGAGGCTCTTACCTATTTACTTAGTTAAATCCAGGTGGTGACCTTTTTTGTCCAGGCAGTGTATTTGGACTTGGCTAGCTTTATTGGCATGGTGGTTAACGTATGTTTCTTTGAGCTGTCCATGTTTATGTGTCAAGATGCAATATATATAATAGGAAAGCAGGAAGATGCTGTTATATCAAAGTCAGTGGCAAGAAAAGACTTATCTTTTTCTTGTCTAGACTTTTCATGTTAAGCACCACACTTTTGAGACCAGAAACAAAATGGCACTAGGAACAAACCGTTTAGAGAGCACCCATCTAGCAGGGAACGTTCCCAGATCTTTGGCTAACGTTACCTACATGTTCTAATAAAGTTTTATAGAAAGTGTTTTAGTCTGGTGTTCAAAGAATGTTTTCAAGATGTTTATAATGATAGGAAATAATGTTCCTATAAGGCTACATGTTAACTAAGACTGACCAATGTAACTGCAACGTTCAGAGGATGTTTTGAAGATGCTGTCAGGGCCACAGATCATCTTGCATGATAACAAAAAAAAAAGAATTCATTCTCAGCGCAACATATGGAAAATGCTTTTAAAAAATAGATGTTACTGGGGCCTGAGATGACCAAATATTTTTAGAGAATGTCCTTTAGAAAGAACTGAAGATGAAAACATTAATGGAAAATTGCATTGCATGTTCTCAGAACGCTTTTAGAACAGATCATTTCTAGCTGGCCAGAGCCTGGGGACCTCAGACCCCCGTGTCTACAGATAGTTAGAAGAAATTATTGGCCAGTTGTTTAGAATGTCGCTTCACCGTGTCATAATTCTTTTAGATAAAGGTGAAAGAATCTGAACTCAGTTTGTTGCTCTGTTCTGTGTCACTTGCCGCTGCTCACTAAATCACGGCCACAAATCGTGTACTCCCATAGGAGATGCCAGCCGCCAGCGAGCCAACACAGCCTCAGGGCTGGTTAAGATCAGAATGCTGCCTTCTGATGAAAGTTGATCCCTACTGCTAACAAGTGACTCAAGCACATGTTGGCAGTATACCAGCTAGTTAGTTGACCACATAACATAAGTCTCACAGCTACACCTGTATGCTCATCCATGAACTAAAAGCAATCCAAAGCCTCGTAGTGGCGCCCAGTGGTCTTTGTTATGTTACAGCACAAACTCTTCCTCTCCTGCACAGCAGTACTATGCTTCTATGCACATAACTTAAGCGGCTCTTAAAGGATCAGTGCACTTTTACTGGCTGTTACAACCTTGCAAAGTCATACTCTGTGACTAAAACTCCGTTATGACACATTATCTGTAAAGGTGAGAGGGTGTGAGTGTTTTCAGAGTCTTTGCAAAGTCTTCAAGTGTATGGTTAGCATAAGATACCTGAGCTTCGACTCTGACTCGTACCGCAGAGACTGGAGACTGGACTTAGACTCGCTACGCAGAGACCTGAGACCCAGTGGGATTGCATGAAGCGACTTGTGAACATTGGTAGTGTGGCAGATCCTGGAGATTAAGACATTTGTGGTGTCAATCACTTGAATCACAGGACTGACTGTTTGTTGTGAACACCACACTTCCTTGTGCATGTCCAGGGAGCTAATTACAGCCTGAGTGTGTAAACCTGGTTGAACAGAAAAAATTGTTGCATTTGTACGACTGAAACTCTGTCAGGAACTCTGTTATGTTGTGTTAGCTTCGTGAGACAGACCCCTGGAGCTTGCAGTCTGCAAGGAAGCAACCAGCTGTATCTTGGCACGTGCACAAATAAGTCAAAAGTAAACATTACCCGTTTCAGCAGGGGATACTGTCATGGCTTTGATGATGTTTTACAGGCTACAGCAGTTGTATTTTATATATTTAAAGGGTTTTTTGTTTATTTATTCCCAGCTATGAATCACAGTAAACTGCTTCACTGATAAATTGTAGGCTACAGTCGTCATAATACAAATGGCAGTTCTGCTGAAGGAGACGAGACAGTGAAATGTGCTTCACATTACCAAGCACCAAGGACTATGAAGACAATTCAGTTTCGGATGAGTGAGAGCCGTGTTGTTTTTCATCAGGCTTCTTTTTTTTTTTTTTTTTTTTT
>CM067497.1:22488671-22510402 GCA_034552555.1 Semaprochilodus insignis
GAGCTGTTGTATCACTCATGGGCCTTATGCAAAGCATGTTTATTAAAATAATGATCTGTGATGCATTAAACATAAACGGCCCGAGGCGAGTGTTTCGGCTTGTGTTTCGGAGTGCTGCAGGCAGGCTTAACTGAATCGCAGTGAGGAAAGGCACTCTTCTCCCAAATTCCCCGCTCCTCGAAGTTGAAGGCCCCGCTGGCGTTTCTAATACATGCGCATGGAAAACAGATTACAAGAATAATCAAAACACCCAAAAGGTTTTATCACGGTACTTTGCAAAATAGAATTACGCCCTCCATGGCGGCAGCCGGGCCAGAATAAATTTGTTTTGAACCGACATGGAAAATTCTATTTTATCGCCGGCGTCCTTGAGAGACTGGCAGTAATAGGATAGTCTCTCGGCCCTGGATAGAGCAAATATTTCCCTCTTTAAGCGCTTGTTTCAGCACTAATTGCTTACATATAATTGTGGCATTTGTGCTGGAGATGAGCTATAAAATGATGCCATTAAAATGAACCATATCATACAAGGAAATCCAGGGCAGGCTCTGAATCCCCTTTGCGCCGAGACTGTAATTGGTAGCTGGGTATTTCACGGTCAGAGGAAGAGAAGATTGCTTCATTAAGTTCCTGTTCTGATAATCACCACAGCCTTCTATAATGGAAGATCTTAACTGAATGAATATGCCATTAGGAAAAGAGGGGGGAAAAAAGCCAGAGAGAGGCTGACTGCAAGGGTGAAGTAACACGCTTTGTGTCTCCGAAAGATAATGCATGATCAAATGCTCTCAGCGGCTAAACTTCTATTGTGATAAGGATGAACACCTTTTCCTTCTCTAAGATAATTGTTTTCTATCAGACGTGGCTATGAACAAGGAGCGATCACTGCTGCAATGCAGCCTCAACCATTCCACCAGACAGTAAATGGGACATGTCGGCTCCTGTGAGCGGTTTAATAGGGTTCATCTCTGGCTAAATGTGTCTGTGATTGAATGCGTGAGTCCGGTGAAGGACCTTAAACACTTTGATTTCATCAATTACTGCACGGTTTGCAGCCTCAGCTTCGTCCTGCCCCGGCCTCCCAGCCAAACGCATCTCCAGCTAATTAGTTTTGCACATTGACGGTTTGCCTGACCTTGCCCTCGGCCCGTGCATGAATAATCACACATTGTTTCATTGTGTTTGGGCTTTTTTTTTTTTGCTTTGTGCAGTAATTAGAGGCTTAGCCCGGACATGTTCTAAAAGCAAAGGGAATGTTTTCGTTGAGCTCAGCGTTGTGGAGCGTGATGATGTTTTTGTGTGGGAAGAGCTGAGCCGATACTGCTGATACACTTATCCTGGATCAGTACTCTTCAGATGCCCAATGAGTAAGGCTAAGATCCAGATTTCTAGACCCAAGCTTAGCTCCAAATTACATGTTGAGTGGTTAAACACCGTTGACATTGGAGTTCAGTTTTAAAGTAGTTTTAATCCAGTGAATTGAAATGTGGTCTCACGTTTGCTAGCTTTCGTGCAAACCATGAAATATGGAAACGTAGGAAAAGGGCCTGAGTTGTAGCTAAAGACCCCCTGCACTCAAAAATGTGTTTTCTATGACATTTTTTCCCCATTAAAACACACGTTTTCTCAGTCAGGACTGTGCAGTAAGCTGTTAGATAAAGTAAATGAATGATGTTGGTATTTAAAATTGTGGCAGTGCCAAATTTATATTAATATATATATATGTCTTATAAACTGTCAAGTACGGTGTAGAGCTGTTCTAAGCACTGCTGACCTTATTATTTTTGTGTAGGCTGTTATCTTAAACTGCTTTCGCTTCAGTTTTCTCATTAGCAGTGGATGGTAGAGTCAGCTAAACCACCAGCGATTGTAGCATGCAGGGTAGTCAGGGATGGGGGTGGACGACGGGGTTTAGAAACAGGCACCAAGGGGGCGTTTACGATTTGCATAATCGTGCATATTAATCGATCTTTGCATTGTTAATGAGTGCTGAGGTTTAGGGATGCTGCCTTAGGGATACTGTGCCTTTTTAGTAGCTTCTTGGGCATAAAAATAACTAATAATAATAATAATAATAATAATAATACATGTAAATATTTAAAAAATTATTATCTACGTAGATTTTTTTTTTGTATTTTAATTAATGATTTTAGATGAGCCTGTTGTTCCGTTAAGCAGGAATGTCCAATTATGAATAGCTCACAAAGAGTGAAGACCCCCCCACCCACCCCCCCAATAACAACGCACTTGAAATACCCCCCTCCTGAATTGGCTCCACACAGAGACAGTGCTTTTAATCACTTCATCTCACTTTCATTACCATTATTATTCTTTAAAACATACGACATTTTGTTGTAGGTCGATTTTTAGTCAAAATGTCTCCAAAGCACCATTTTGTTTCTTTTCGCTTGCTGGAATTTAGTGCGTCCTTAACAGAGACCGTTCAGTTATACCTCTTATGTGCATGAAACAGGCCCTTAAGGCCAGAGCACGGCCACCCAACAAACCCTAACACTGTAGTGTTGGCAGTTGTTTTAAAATGTTTAGAAAAGGAGCTTTTGGAGCTTAACAGAGCCAAGCAGGGACTAAGCCGTCTCATAGCCTCACAAATTCTACTCGCATGAGCACAGAGATGGATTCAAGCAGATGGATCCTCAGGCTTCTTCATGGTCCATTTTAGCACCATGTCCAAGGGAAAGTAGATACCATTTGCTGGTGACTGTTGGTTACAGGGACAGTTGTAAGCTCAGTGTTCACTAAGGCTGTGGCGTAGGGGTGACCCTGAATAGTGTGATTCGACTGCCAATCTTGAATCTTTGCAAAATGTGGTCATGAAACAAGGTTAATTCCATTCTGGCTACATGGGGCATGGGGGGGGCGGGGTGATGAATGTCTGATTTCCTACAGAATTGCTTGCTTTCTCTACTCCCAATAAACCATGATGTCACTAATTTTGCTATAAATATCAGCCTACCATGTCCCTTTAATCTGTCTCCATACACCTGATTCACCTGTGCTACCTCTCCATCGTTTGCGTCATGGTGCGGAACAACTAACAGTCGTACATACATCCTTCATCCAAAAAGATAAATGGTCAAGTCAGTCACAATGGTCAAGAACCATATAATATATAAAAGGTACATTACATATAAGATACATTTGTTTACCTCCAACAGCATTCTGACTGTGATTGGATGATGTTTTCGAGTCTGGTGGACCAATCGGAAAATTTGGTAGCATGGAATGTTTAGGTAGTATTTAGTTTGGTGCATTTCTGTTCCATTTTCATTACTTTTTTTGTCTTTTGCTGTGTGGCTGTGCACTGTGGGGAAGAAATTGGCTCCTCGTCCTTTTACTCTAAAATACCTGGTTGAGGGGAAAAAAAACACGATGATTTGGCGGTTAGTTGACCATACGTAAGACTTTACCAATCAGATTAAAATATGCAAATTCTTAGTTGGGGGCTGCACTTGTGTACATTGAAAATTAGCACCTACAGTGAACTTCTGAGATCAGTGGAACTGCATGGTGTACACTGAGGACCAGTTAAACACTGTGGGTGCTAATTTAACACGGCCCATTTTGACATGTGACTTTGAAATTGGTAGGTCACGAATATTCCGGCAGCAGAGTGCAACTTTAATGCAGTTGTCACGCTGTACCTTCACTCCTGGGAATTACCTATTTAATATTCAGCTGCCTGGGCTATGAGTCGCTAAAGCCTCGTGTTGAATTCATTTGAACTAATTTGAGATTATTCAAAGTGAAACTCTCTGCAAGCATGATCTCTGTGATGCAGTGCAGGCAGGAAGCCCTGATAGAGTTCAGCAACAAAGTGTCAGGCAATGCAGTGAGTCTATTTTGCAGTAATCTGATCTTTGTACACAGAAACGCTTTAAAGGCACGTAAGCATTGATACATTCTCAACATACACTGATCAGGCATGACATTATGACCACCATATCTACACTCATTATCCATTTTATCAGCTGCACTGACCATATAGGTGCATCTTGTAGTTCAACAGTTATAGACTGTAGTCCATCTGTTTCTCTGCACATTTTATTCCCCCCATCACCTCATTTTTCAATACCACAGATCAGGTATTATCGAGCTACATATATTCTGTATGTGTATGTGTACATATATTCTGTATGTGTAGCTCAATAAATATTGTCTGTATCAGTCTAAATTTATCATCATTTATTGTTAATGGTAACCTTTATCTTCCTTTCCAATAGCTCTGCAATCCAACACTTCCTTCTGGGTACAGCTGTTCTTTTGATGATGAGTGGATTTTTGCCAAGTGTCTCAAAATTTGATCACATAAGACTCAAATACCAAGTATAATACACTCTTCTTCAGTATTTTTATTTCTTTTATTTAAGAAATCTGCTGGGATATTTTTCCACACAAAAGTTCAGTCTTGGAAGTTAATTTAGCATTTTTTGCTTCTCTCAGTCCCAATCTCATTCAGTGATGTTGAGGTCTGGACTCTGAGGTGGTCAGTACATTGTTCTGAGAATATCAACAGCTTTGTTTGATTGATTTGCAAATTCTTTCTTTCTTCTCAATAGTGGCTTTTTGATGGCTACGCATAATTTCAGACCTATAGCATCGAGTGGTCATCGTAATTCTTTCTCTTCCTTTTCTTTTAAATGAACTAAAGATTTGAAAAATCTTCAAAAGTAGTTTTAAGTTTTCACTTATTTGGCTTTAAGCTTCCCCTTAATTATGCAGGAATCTCTCAGAAATATCTGCTAAAACGTGAATTACCTGAGTAAATAAATGGTGGTCTGTAACTTTAAGACACTGCTGTAGACAGTATGAAATGCAGATGTAGAAATGAATTATGACTGGGTTGGGTTCATAAAATCACACCAGAAGTGAACAGAAGTGTAAAATAAAATAGAAGAACAATTAATCAAAACACAAGTTGGCAACACCACCTGCTTGGTTCTATGCTGGTTTCCCACCTGCAATACCAGGCAATGCTTTACTCATCTTCTACACTTGTCTCTACGTTGTCAAGCCCATGTCACACCTTTACACCAGGGGCAGCAGGTTTCCTCCTGGAATGTTAGCTTTTTAATCTCACCCTCATCTTAGACACCTGTGTATAATAGTCAGACACTCCAGTGATCCAAAGGAGATGATGTGTCTGTTGGATTGGTACAAAAGCCTGCATGCCCTCTGGTACTCCAGCAGAGGACTGCATACCTCTACTGTGAACAGAAAGAATGAAGGCGTTTGGAGCCCCAGGTGTCTCCTTCCAAGGTGTCTTATCCTGTGTCTTATACTCCTTTTTTTCAGGTGTAATTTATCTTTTGTGCTGTTTCTGTTTTACGTCGAATGTTGTACTGTTAATTGGGCCCTGCAGTATATCACTTGCTAATTGTGATTGCAGTACTTGTACATGCAAACTCTGTGGTGAATTTCACTGTTCGAAATCCTATTCACATGAGTCATACAGATGTAATACAAATACGTCAGAACAGGGGTGCAGTCAAAACAGAGAAACCCCTCCATTTCCCCGACACAGCGCCGTAGCAGTGCAGCCATTGTTTGGCCAACCCAGCGATACAATATTGACAGGAGCAGCGTGTAAGATTTAGGGAACTCTATTAGTAGAAACAGAATATAATATAGAAACATGGATTCCATTACGTATTATTACCTATAACTACAAATCATTGTGGTTTCATTAGCTTAGAATGAGCCCTTCATGTCTACGTAGGAGTGGGTTGACTTCCAGCAGAGCCTGCCATGTAGTGTTTCCACAGTAGTCCAGAATGGACAAACCATACTGTGGTTTTTACACTGAAGTGGTAGCTTGATTTTAGTGGCGCTATAAAAGGTTGATGGTTAGGATAGAAGGAAGATGGAGCATTTATTGGTAACTACATAAAACTTTACCCAGGTAGTATTTTTACTCCTTATTCATTTCCTTATTAGAGCTACAAGACTGAAGTTGTTCTCATTCACCAGCTTTTTGTTTGTATTATCCTGTCTTACCTTAAATGATGTTCATTAGGTTACAATACGCAAGTTCACCCCAGAGACTTCCACACTTCTGTATTGTTTTTAGGTGTATCAGAGCTAACACAACATTACCGAAACATGAAAAGACATTTTTGCAAATTCAGATTTGATGGAAGACAGAAGGTTAAGATGTAAATTCTCGTTGTTAGTAGTCACTGTCTATTTGGCTTGTGTATTAAATTTTTGTAAAGCGTGTTGATTTCTGTGGATTGTTGTGACCACCCTGAGAGCTCCACAAAGGTCTACAGTTGATATTGCAAATAGCAGTCATGAAGTCCATGCACTCTGTGCTTTAGGGTGCCAGTAAAACAGAAAAATGGGCAAAACATTTCAGAGTGACCTTTATTTATAATAGATGTTAGGTCTCATACGAAGCCTGACCTTTTACCCTTGCTATGGTAGGATTTTTGATTGAACTTGTACCTGGATAGTAGTTGAATTTAATGAACTCAATAATTCCATAGCCGTTACCACTGTATTTTAGTCTTTGGGTTGCACCTGACTTTTCTTGCATCCAGCACAAGCTACAGGGGGTTGGTTTCTGAACGTCTCCTCTTTTCCAAGTTAGTTTCTTTCCGGGTGCTTTGATTTACGAAAGTGTTCACGTAAAGTAATGTTGTCAAAATAATGTAGATTAACTAGTTTACAAGACCCGGATTAAGACTAAGCTTAGGTTTAATGAATGTTGTATTGGAATTCAGTGGTGATTCATCATTGGCACTGCAGTTTAGGCTAGGCTAATCCGTGTCCAGCCCATAGACATCAATTGGTTAAGTAATTACAAGGTATATCATGGTTATAATGTATAGCAAAATAATTACAGTATAATGGTGGTATTAGTATTTTGTTTTACTTAGACCCTTGCTAATCTTATATTCAAGGCTTGACTGTTTCACACTTCACTGTGTTTGGTTAACAAACAAAGACCTTTGATTATTGAGCTCAGGTTGATGTATAGCCCATGCATTTGGTTTGTGTAAGATCTAGAGAAGAGCAGATCATCACCGTCATCACCGCCCTTCAAGCACAGGTCAAGTGGGTTACCGCACACAAAGGGAGCTGCTTCCTGTGTTGAAACAGCTTTGTGTGTGAAGTGCATTGCCATGTTTTTTTCGTGTCGTCGGATTTTGGGATTCAGATGTTGACCACATAGAAGAGAGCCAAACACAACATGACTCATTTTTTTAACAGATTTCGCTCTCCAGTACACTGGACATGTGAATTAGGCATTCATTAAAATAGCCTCCTGGGCTATTTTATAAAATATATGTCATGAAATATAGCTTAAGTAATTTTCTGTTTATAAATCACACTTTTTCTCAATTATATTGATTGAATTTAGATCTAGTATTGTAAATCGATGTATAAGCTTTGTATCAAACTCTTTATTATATATATTATGAGAATTATATGAGATGTTTTTCATGTTTTAGGAGCCATTTGTGCAATCATGCACTGTCCTTTGACTCTCCTTTTGTTTATCTGATTACTCTCTTGGATTACCCCTTTGGATTTGTTCGCTGGTTTATCTGATTTCCTGGTTTTCGACCCTTGCCTGTCTCTCCATCTATGACCCTACGTTGCCCATTTGTTATGTTTGCTTGGATTTTGCTGTTGTGCTTACCTGTCGATTTGTTGAATAAAACTCATCTGACTTTTAGCTCTGCACATGTAGAGCCAAGTTCTTTGTTCCTGACATTCAGGTAGTTCTGTGTGTTCAGAAACTTTGGGTTGTTTTGGTGATAATAAATGTAAATTTTTAGGGAAATGTTACATTCTTCATGCACCTAAATCCTGAACATTAAGTTTCCTAGTAAACAAACAATTATGGTATATATGTAGCAGAGAACATGTTTCATAGCAGCACATTGTTTTTAAAGTGTTCGGTCTCCGACTATAGGAGGATATTAAATTCTTTGACGCACATACACACCGGACTAAAAAATAGATTTGCACAAACCCAGAACTTTTCCATGATTGCCTGAATTTGATCCAGTCAAGAAACTTTGAGCCAAACACTAGATGCAGTGGAATGAGTCTTAACTCAGCATTGTCAGTCTGGCTTCACCATAGGGCTTGGCAGCATGTCAGTATAGTATTACTGTGATAAATAGCACCACAATAAGGATATAATAAGAGTTTATCATAGGCATTGTTACCAATTCTAAAACAATAAACAGCTAGATGCATTATTATAGAATTACAGAGAGCCTGTAAACAACAGCCAGTGTATAGTAACTCTGTGAACTATGAAGGGAATAGTAGCTGTTTAGGTGCCATTTTGCATTTTGTTTGTTTAGACTTATTTGCACGCCTCAGAAAACTTGAATATCATATCCTGAAAATGAAGCATGACATGTTTTACCACAGTGCAGCTGCTTGATACAGTGAAATTGGCTCGTCTCTGAAAAGTTCTTTTCCCGAATGGGGGACTGATTGTAGTGTGGCAGGTTCAGTTAATAGCGTCACCTGAAAATCAGGGCTGGGATTAACCAGAGACATTTCAGAAAGACAGCACTGCTGTGTGAAAATATATTTAGCTTTCATTTGAAACAGTGTGCAGAGGCTTTAATGAACTGTGGGCGGTAGGTATTGGGCTTTTAGATATTCATATTTCATATTTCAAATGGCATCGAATAAAACCAGACACACATCACTGGGCTCATTGAGAGTACTCCGTTGCTTTGATGGCTGGGAAATTAAAGCAGATATTTTGTGACTGTCATCAGACTCTGCTTGTTTACATAAGAATAGAGGAAGTGGTTGCATCTGTTCACAGAAACAGAGTTCACTGAAAAGGTCCTTTGGTTTTGTAGTGATGCTGACAAGATAAAATGGGGCTTCAACAGGTGATAAGAGTGTTACAATTAGGGTTGGCTCGATAAAATTGTTTCATGTCTGATACCGATACTGATACCACAGCCTGTCAGCCAATACTTATACCAATCCAATACCATCTTTTTGCCTCTGTTAAACAGCTGAGCTGTTAATAACATGTTTGGCTGGATTCACTTTGCTTAACCATCCATCTAAATAACATCATGCTCTGTGAAACAAATATTCTTACAGCCGCAGCTGTTTCGTTGTATTTTGATTTTTTTGTTTTGTTGTAAATTCTGAATTAGAATTTACAAACTCAGATCATTTTGGTCAAAAATAGTGCTAGCTAGTATTTGACCATGATGCACCAAGGATTCTGCATGTAAAAGAAATGACTTTCTTTCTGGTGTGCCTCAGGGCTCTATGCTGGGTGCCATTCTGTTTTTTCTCTGTATATAACACTTGGTCAAATTTAGCATTGCTTTCCCTAGATTTGCAGACGACACCCAGCTTTACATATCTTTTGAGTCGAACAGCTTTAAAGGCCCTGACTGAATGCACAACCAATATAGCAGAAAGCTCCTAAACATAATGATGAGAAATTGGGTAAATTGGGAAATGGGTTTCCTACAGATCCTAACATAAATTTTAGCAGCATATTAGATTGGTTAGCAGCATTCAAACATTTCAAAATCAGATTTTTGCAAAAGTTAAGCATTTACGTGATTTGTGATCGTTGAGTGTAGGTTAATGCATCATATCAGATCACACATATTCTGTTCTTCTGACATCTGATAAAGTGGTTTTGGCCAGTATTGGACTGATGCTGATACAGACTATCGAACTGGCGCACCCCTCACAAAAATGCTTCTGCAAGGGGCAAGTTTTAAGATGATCAGTTTTATATGGGTCATAAGATTAAGCAAAATATGTGCTCATGTTTTGACCAACATGCAATTCACCAGCTGTTTTCAGACCCTTATATATCAAAGTTCTGTTTAAAAAAAGAGCAAAGATTTGTTCACAAGCTACTCGTCTGATTCCCAAAACTTTTGTATGACAAGTAGAGATTTGAGTACAAATATAGATTCTCCTTTAGTGTGCAAATTCAAGCACCAGTCTGCCAGCCCCTCGTTCAAATGTCATTTATATGAAGCATGCCTTAATTTATGCAGATGTTTTCTTAGGGAGCCAATAAAATGACAGCTTTCAGCAGCCATAAAAGAAATTCATGAGCACTTATTTTACAATCAGATTGACCCTACGCATCTTTGAAGAAACAATTTATGGAGAAATATAAAGATTTCATGATGCTGTGAACCGGCGACGTGTACCGCTGAGATACTATATTTGTACATATGTAAACTGGAGTGTCTTGATTGATCTTCTGCAGAAAACCTAAAAAGGGTTCAGAGAGGTGCATCCTTTGGATTTCCAGTCAGAGCATTCAGGGCGGACTGTGGAAGCACACTCATCTCACAGACTCGAGCTGTTGGCTTCTGTCCTCCGTGCTGCTTCTTGAAATAGGGAGGTTTAGCCTCCATGACTGTTGATACCACAAATCCATCTGCTGCCGATGGGGGTTGGGGGAATGGGGCATGAAGTTGTTGCTGGGTAACCACGAGTCCTGGCATGTACTTTAAACTATTGACTTAGCATTTAGCCAGAGGTCAGAGCCGGTTGGACGTGCACATTCACAAACAGGCACCCAGTCTGCGGGGACTGATCCTTTACAGGCTGAGTGTCTCATTCCTATAGGCAGCATGATTGCCTCCTGGCCTTGCCTGTCGATGAGCTTTTAAGAGATTTTCTTGGTTCTAGCTTATCGAAAAAGGCTTTCCTCTCTCCGGCTAAGACCTCCAGCCACAACCCACAAGACCACATTTGTTCTTCAACCAGAAAATGTTTGTAAGCAAGGTTTACGACTTGGAGCACTCCAGTGTAATAAAACTGAACTTTTAATGTGTTTTTCTCTTCATTTTGTGGTTTGGTACAGAACATGCATAGCAGTTGACCAGCTTTGCTAAAAAACAATCCGCCCTCAGGCTGTAATCATTAGCATTAGCGATCAGCCTGACCCTCGTACTCACCAGCCTTCATTTCCGTAAACAGCACGTCAGAGACAGCTTCTTTATCTGAGCAGGAGAGCGGCGTCGCTTGCATTTATGATTAACTACATCTGCTGTTTCCAGCGTATAATTGGCCCCTGCAATCACGGCTGCATAGCGAGGCTGCCGCTGCACTCTCCTCAGCACCCAGCCACCAGATGTTCCTCACCCATCATTATGCACATGGCCAGTTCACACGCTGGGCTTGTTTAATTATATATTTTCATTAGGTGGATACAGAGAAAGTGTTTGAGGTAAATTTATAAGACTGTTCAGGAAGCTCAGACTGAGAAGTAGTGCTTTATTGCTTTTCATGGAGGTTTGGCTGGACGGTATATCATTATTGATCATTGTGATTTTCACAAATACGCCTTCGAAACAATAACTAGCCAATTCTGAACATTCTGACCACCCCTCACACACTCCAGATGAGTTTATGTGGGCATTTTGTTGAATCTGATCAGAATTACCAAAGTAGATCAGTTTGGTCAAAAAGTATTTGACCTTGCACCTAAAAGAAATGTATTGATATGATTGGCTGATACTCAATATTAAATGACACTGAGGAGATGCTGACGCGAATCAGTATGTCCTTAATACAATTTTAAGATAGTAAGAAAGACCAAGTTGAAAACTGGTCATGGCCACTGATAAATAGGGCTGCAACTAACAACTATTTTTATAGTTGAAGAATTTTACAATTATTTAAATTAATAATCAACTGTTTGACTTGTGACTGATATTTTTTCTCAGTTTATCCAATTTTTAAAATTCGTTTATTCTTTTAAACTCCTAAAATTTACTTTCATGTCAAGTTGTAGAAATTTATTGCAGTTTAGAAAGTATCAAATTCTCCGGTATGCTCCAAAATTGTGGGCTCGGCATTAGGACCTTCTCTAGCTGACAGTGATTTAGGGAAAACGTGTAATTTAAAAAAAATTGAAAACATTTTAAGCAACTACTTTTATCTGTCATAGAAAGAAAAAAACGCAGTACAGAAGCTCACGTTTTTGAATATTATGTCGATTACTGTATTAAAGATTGCACTCACAGTTAACAGATATTTTATTACAGTTTTTTTCCATTTCTGGAATATTGTTTGTCCCCATACCTGCATATTACTGCGGAAGTCCAGTGTTACTGCTGCCCCCCTTCATGTGCAGCTCTCTAGCATGTTCAACACCATGAACAATTTATTGATCAAGAGAAAATGTATTTCAAAATAGATAATGTTAAAGCTCATGAAGTTACATGGCTAGTTTAACATTAGCATTACCTAACTAACATACTGAGATGAGTCTTTGCGATCCAGAGTACCAACATGCCTCCTCTTCAGATAATCCGGAGTAAGTGATATGTTCCCATGCCAGGCAAAGGTCAAGTTCACAGATGTTGCAGTTCACAACCTTTTTGGGGTTAGAGTTAAGAGGAAAGTGCCTTCATGCTTTGCAGGTTTTTGATTGAATAGATACAGCAATCGCACTCTAGTTAACTCCAGTAAGCGGTAATGCTTTCATCATTCCAAGTCAATGCATAAAACACACAATGATGTCAACAACTAATCCGTTGTCTAATTTGGTCATCAGTTTTTGGTTTGACTGTGTCAGTTGTCCATTGCACCACTTGTGATTAAGGACGAGGGGATGGCAGCACTAATAAAGCCGAATGCCGTGAAAAGACTGTATCACGATTATGGCCCTCAAAACATACATCCATGTTTTATTCAGCATATAAGTTTGAATGAAACAGATATTTAGTGAATCCTGTATTTAAGGGTGTGTTCAGTGGAAGTTGTATTTTTGTTATGCTAAGGTCTTAAAAAGGTATTGAAAAGCATTGAACTTGATTTTTCAGTCTGCGCAGCAGCTCTACTGATATAGTGAAGTATTTCTAGCAACACAGGCGAAACTTGTTGTGAGGAATCTGGATGTGCTTTTTGATATCAGTATTATTGTTGTTGTTGTTGCAGTGTTTCCTTTTTTTGAGGCGTATTTGTGGCTCCGTTCTGAGCAGACAAGCTGGTAAAAAGCTCTCGTTTTTGTGGGGGACCTAGTGTAATGCTCTCTGTGCTTTCATTTCCCAAGTGCTTTAAAATGAAGTTCCTGCCAGCAGGCCCACAGCAAAGGCCATTTTCGGTCAGTATTCACATTTCATTTGGTATGTTCCCATGCACATACACTGGAATTGCTTATCTAGACTACTGAGTGTGCATGCATTCTGGGGGAGTATCATTTCCATGTATTTGAGCCCCACTGCTTTTATTCACAACAGTTTGTTCCTCAAATACAGCACTGTGTATATACTTCAAACACTGTCAGTGTCTGCGCTCACGCTGAACCTTTTGCACAATGCAAATTGCAGCGTAGATACAGATGACATGTGGCTAAGGATGTTTCCTTATATAAACTCCAAATGAAATGTGTCTGTAGATACACAGATATGTTTGTGCATGCGTACTTTGTTCATTATGTGCTTGTTGTAGGACTCTGTGTGCGTGTGTTCCTCTTTGACTAAGAGCTTGCGGGGTAATTACATAAAATTCAGCGGATTGTTTATTATCCCGGGTGTTGGATGCTGTCCCAGCCTGCTCTTGGCACGCAGCCAGACAGGATCACACTGACAGCAGCAGAGCGATGGGGGCGGGGAGTGCTATAAATCTTAAATATGGCACTTATCAGCAAGGGAATCCAGCAGAGGTGGCAGCCCTTTGATTCAGAGTAGCCATTAAACCTCCAAAGAAAGACCTTTTTCCACAGCGCTACACGGCGGTATAGATTTGACATGCAATTTACGGTCGTTTCAGCTGTTAACGTCACTCTCTGAGATATGAGAGAAGGTTCAACATTTTGCTATGTATTTGTCAAGAAGATGCAAGTGAAATGAGCTCAGATTTAAAAGTGCATGAACAATGAAGATTGTTGTCAGGGATTGTTCAGTCAGTCTCTTTTAGATGCAATCACGAAATCTACTAGAGAGGTCTGACATACAGTGGGGTTTAAAAGTTTGAGACCGCATCGGAAATCCAGGATATTTCTCATTTAAACCTGGAATGAAAATTATTCAGGGTTCCACAGATTCTAATTTGCAGTCACAATTTAAAGTTAGTATGTGACGTTGACCAGTTAGTGTGTGACGTTGACCGCAAGTGTGTGACCATGTTGAAGGTTTTGTACAAGATCTTCCTGAAGCTCAGCCCACAGAAGTCTGCTAAAGCACATCTTATAGAACCCTCCTGAAGCTCAGCCTTTAGAACCATACTCAAGTTTAGCCTTTAGAAGCCTACTAAACTCCTTACTGAACCTTACTGAAGCTTAGCCATTAAAACCCTACCAGAACTCATCCATTAGAACCCTACCCAAGCTTGGCCCAAATACCCTACCAAAGCTAATAAGAACCCTATTGAAGCTCAACCTGTTCAAACCTACTGAAGCTCAGCTTGTAGAACTCCACTGAAGCACAGCCCGTAGAACCTTCTTGAAGCACAACTCGTAGAACTTTACTAAAGCACAGCCCATAGGAGCATACTGAAGCTCAGCCTGCGAAACCCTACTGAAGCTTATGCTGTAGAATCCTATTGAAGCTTAGCCCATAGAACCCTACTGAATTCAGCCTATAGAACACTTTTGAAGCTCAACCTGTAAAACCTTACTAAAGCACAGCCCGTAAAATACTACTGAAGCTCAGCCTGTGGAACCCTGCTCAAGTACATTTAATGGAAACCTACTGAAGCTCAGCCTGTAGAACCCTGCTGAAGCTCAGCCCATAGAACCCTGCTGAAGCACATTCCATGGAAAACTACTGAAGCTCAGCCTGTAGAACCCTGCTGAAGCTCAGCCCGTAGAACCCTGCTGAAGCTCAGCCTGTAGAACCCTGCTGAAGCTCAGCCCGTAGAACCCTGCTGAAGCTCAGCCTGTAGAACCCTGCTGAAGCACATTCAATGGACCCCCCCCCCATCCCATGGAGCCCATAGAAGCTTCCTGAAGCCAGGCTTTAGTGCCAGTTAATAGCAGTTTCTTATGTCCTTCTGGGTCCCGCCCAGACACGGGGCTTCATGAGGTGCCTATGTAGATATAGTGTGTGATTCATGCCTGTTAAAATAACATCAGTGTTTACTGGATTGTAGATCTTCTTAAATGTACTCTTCGCTTTGCCTGGAAGCTCAGCTTCTTTCTGTGATGATTGGTGAAGCTCTGAAAGGAGCAGGACCGTGAAACAAACTGCCTATACAGACACTACTGGCTGACATGAACTCAAGCTAAAAATAGTGTGTTGTTGAATATGTACAGCGATTCAGGGAAGTCGTTTGTAAACTAGCAGTAGTGTTGTTGGCTCAATAAAGCTTGCTGGTTTTATGGCCCTTTTCCTTTTGGCATTTAACACATGGTCCATTTGACTGTGTACAGCATGGACATGCACACTCACACTCACCAGCTACTCTGTGGGCAGTTACAGGACGTATTGGATGAATGGATCAAGTGATTATGAAACGATAGGTGTGATGGGTTAACCTTTGTTAACGTTCCTTTGTCAATCGCAACTGAAATACATAACTGTACATATACATATTTCATCCAGCAGTGATTTCTACTTGACTCTGTTTAGAATGTCAGGAAAGTCTGGCCCCTATGGCCTACAAACAGAGCTGCTGCCCTGATCATTTATTCGTCTCAGCTGGTTCAATCAATAGATTGCTTTGATTAACGATTTAGTTAATAATTAACCTGTAATTAGCCTTTTTTGTCAGCTCCAGATGCTGTGATCAATCTCATCCATTGAACCCTAATTTGCATTTCTCTGGTTTAATAAATGGAAGGATAATGACTGCGTTTGATATCACTCGTCTTGATTGTTTTAGACTTGCCCACAAAATGTGATCGTTCTAGGCCTTATGTTCAGGTTATAAATGCTTTTCTTCATGTAGGCATCAAATGCCACTCTGTTTATTACTGTCAGCACCAACATTAGCCTGTAAACTTATAATTGGGTGTCTTATAATTCAGCTCGAAACAGTTTTAATGAGTTAAAGGTCTGAAGGGCAAACACTGGGCAAGATGTTGGGTTTTAATGGCCTTTAGCAAACCGTGGTGGTAGAAAAAGAAGCATGTCATGTTAGTATTTTTAGTATTATATAGTGATTGTAAGTGATTTACAATTGCTTGTATTGATGGATCAAATAGCAAACAATCTGGTGTGACTCATAAACATTGATGCATGCTCTTACTTTCCACCCTTCCAGTGCTATCTGCTCGATTCCTCTCTCTATAAGCTCCCATGCTGTAGGTGGCACAATTTCACATTGATCCCACATGGTATGAAAGGTAGGAGACACACCGCAAAGCTTGTTATTCCCCACTGGATGCAATATAAGTACCTCATGAGGCGAAAGCAGATGTTGTTTGTGTTGCATTTTCATCAAATATACACATCTGTATTGTCTTAAATTGAATTGCATAAATAAACTTTATGTAGATGACATATGGAGTTTGCTGCTGTTCCTGGCTTTCTCATTGTGTGACGTACAGGTAGATAAAGAGTGAGCGATGCATGCGGGTTCACAGCCTTAACCTACACACAATGTTTTTGTTAACTTTCCACGGAGTAGTTGATTTGTTTATTAGTCTGCATTAGATAAAAGGCAAAAACACTATATTTCTGAGAAGAAGCATCCAAACAAAGGAGGTTTTATACTGTCTCACTCTCTTGTTGGTAACAAATCATGGGTGTGGAGACATTTTGACATCTCCTCGGATTGGACCGTGGCAAATTTTGAGGTATCTAAAATAAGTAAATTCAAGAGGAACCAAGACTCAAAAAGGGGAACCCATCCTTCTGTGGTCCAAGTAGCAAGACAACACAAAAGCAACATAAAAAGGATAAGAAATGACAATTATATAAAATATAAATGATATTTGAACACACAGTTACTGTTTATTGGCTGAATTTAACATATTGGGGAAAATAAATATAATGGAAGTTGTTCAAAAGTTAATGTCACATTTTATATTCTATGTTTTATTTTCTTCCTTCATTAACTTGGAATATAAATAGAAATTGTGCACTAACATTTAGATAAAAATGTCATATTTAAGTGTGTTCTCTGTGGAGGATATGTTCATTAATTTAGCACTTAGAGAATCAACAAAACATTCAATAACATTTCCACATGAACATAAATATTCATGTAAAAGGTGAATATTAAATGGAGGGAAAATTAAATTAAATTTGTGGGAAATATTGTCTCTGGTCTGTTTGTGCAGGTGTACTATTGTTTAGAGGTGCCATTACACAATAACGCAGTCAGAAAGTTCTCTGAAGAATTGTGTTCATATCTGAATGGTAGAAATGAAATAGTAAATGGCAGATATGAAATAATAAAATTGTTTGTTTATACAAAATGATTTGTATTCAACAGTAAGGTCCTAAAGGGTGATCAACACGCTTGCACAGAGACCTTGGCTGGCTTTCTAACTCGTGCTCATGTGCTCAGTGTGGTCAACCAGCTCGCTGCCAGTGGCACAAAGTGTGCTTAGAGTGCACCAGAACAGACAATGAGAACCGGCTATTCACAAGTGACTTGTTTTTGTCCACAGTGCTGGTCCCAAAGGAGACAACATCTACGAGTGGAGGTCAACCATTCTGGGACCGCCTGGCTCTGTCTATGAAGGAGGGGTGTTTTTCCTCGACATCGCGTTCACACCCGACTACCCATTCAAACCCCCCAAGGTGAGAGAAACCACAGACCATCATCACTCTCTTCTGCTTCACGTTTCATACCTTACATTCACATTAGGCATACGCTCTTTTGCAGAACAATTTAGAATTTAATCGTGCTGCGAAGGTAGGCAAACATAGTGTTGGGAGTCTTGTCCAAGGTCTTGCTGTAGGGTAGTGTGGATGTCCAGGTTTGAAATTTAACCCTCGTCTACATGGAGAGCAACATCGTTACCCACGATGCTATGTCTTTTTTGGCTTCGCTTTCTTCAACAGTTCTTTTTTGATACAACTTGAATGGGTAAAAACCATGTTGTTAATTTAAGCTCAGTTTAAGTTTAGTTAAAATTGATTATTTATTTATTAGTTTAGTTTATTTACCTGCAGGAACTGTGTGAGAATATTCAAGCTGCATGGGATGGATAGTCGCGGATGGATAATTGGGTTAGCAAACATACTGAGAGACACTGCTTCTGTATGTGTAGCTCAATAAATATTGATCATATCAGTCTAAATTTATCATCATTTATTGTTCCTGGTAACCTTTATCCAACAGCACCAACTTCTTATCAGAGCCAGTTAAGTAGTTCAGTTAATATTTAACCCTTTAAAGCCGAACAAAGATGTAACTAATCTGCTCTGCTCATTTAATAGTGGTTTCTGGATGTGGTTGCTGCATTTATTTGACACATAAAGAACACAGTCTAACAAAAGCAAAATGTCTAAATTTATAGTCTTGTGAATTGTCTTTTTGAACAAGTAAACATTTCATGTGGAATATACTCAATACAGTATCCATTTTTTGTTAGCCTTTCTAAACAAATCAGTAGTTTGTTATAAGCACTTGTCATTCCAAATTACTCTGAATGAGCACAACAACAATAAAAGAAGCCCTGTGCATCTTTAGCACAGTGATAGGAAACACGGTAGCTCAAAGAAAATTCTCATTCTACATGCTGATGTGTTTTACTGATCAGCACGAACACGCATAATTCCTAACTCTTCTAAAGGCAGATACACATGTACATATACATGTAAGGGGTCAGTCCTAAGTTCTCAGATTGGAACAGCAGCAACATGCTCGGCCCGATTAATTGCTCTACATGTTTGTTTTCTTCATTTTTGAAAATCTAATATTTTGCATATTTCGGCGCCTCAGGAGTTTGGACACCCCTGCTCTAACCAGCAGCTAACTTTGATTTTTTTTGGTGAAAGAAATTGCCAATATTAAAAACAACTTCCAAATAAAAAGTTCAAGGCTTCATTGCTTCACCTTGTTTTTGCAAATCGGTTGTATGTAATACGAATGTGCCTTCTGACTAATCTTCATATTCCATTACCTGTGAGAGTTCATTAATGGATATGCGGTTAACATCAGGGGAAAGAAAAACTACACCCAGAACCTTCCTTAAAAACATCTTATTTAAAAAACGCCAGAGAAGAAAATCAGTCTGTTTCCTTGTTGGAATAGTTTCGCTGGTTGTGTCTTCAGACGAGCAAAAGAGCTAACAGAGCTTACAGGTGTCACACCGGTGTGCTTCAGAGTATAACGTGAGAGTGGTACAAAAAGGGGTGAGCAATATTAGCTGTGAAACTGAAGGCAGCCATCTCGAAGCCTTACTGCCTGTGCTGTCGCCGTAGAAGTCAGCATTGCCCACTGTGTCAGTGCTCATGTCTTCTGCCTTTGTCTACTCTGCCTTCATAAAACAGGCAACCGAATAAAGGAACCTCAGCAGGCAGCTTTTCTACAAACACCAGATTCGGACACGACTGGCCGCCTTGCTGCCTCAGAAAACTGTACATAGAACTGGCACAGCTCCAGTTATATAATTCATTTTCAAATCAAGTTTTCTTTGAACTGCTGGTGAACATGATGCTGTGTTATGCTTAAAAAATACAGTCCAATCACAGTCAGTCTGAGGTCTGGGAGCAAACGACAGAGTGATAAAAATAGATAGATAGATTCAACTTTATTGTCATGTGGAAGTGGAAATAGTACCAATAGAGCAAAACAGAACGGTGCAAATGTGCAATAATAGGCATAAGTATATCTCTAATAGCAGTCAGAGGGAGGCCTCAGAGCAAACGACTGTGTGATTAGGACCAATCACCGTCAGGGGGAGGTGTCAGAACAAAGATGTGATCATAAGTTCTTGTTTTGTAAGCAGGGCACATCATGGGGTACAAAATCAAGCTGCATCGTTTTGGTCAGTAAGATGTTTTGTTTTGAAACATTTCTGTTTGATTTATACTGCTGGCTAATAATCATAGATTTGATCATAGATTACTGATATAATCGGTACTGAGAGCTCTAATTAAGAATTAAATATGGTGGACCCTGGCAATACAATTTACTGATTAACTCAACATCTGAAATACGTTCTCTGATGAAAGAGCACTCTTTCTAAAAGCTGCTCTTTGTAAATGGAGGCTTCTCTGTCTTGTTAAGTCTTCCTCTTCGTTCCTTTCCTTCTTTGTGTCTGCTGGAACACTGTTTTTCTCTCTAACAGTTTTAAGAGCTTTACATGTACACATACAAAAACACTCACAGAAGTTACACTCACAGAAACCCAGAGGCCCTGCTGCTCTTCACACTCCTCTGGGGTCTCTATATATGGTCTGTGCATGGTCTATATGCGGTCTGTGTGGGTCGAGGTGTTGGGTGGAAATTGCACGTTTCGTGCCGTAGTATGCGTGTGGGTTTTTAATCGTAGAGAGTGAAAGCGACTTTGTGGTGCCAGTAACAGCAAAACAGATACACTCATCATGAGCACCAGTTCTCCGTGATGTTTTGTGTTAGTGTTGTGAATAATGTAACAGAGTCACATATGTAGTTTTAATTCGTCATCATCATTATTAGGGGTCCAAGCATGTAGTGCTGGAACCTTACTGTAATTGTTAGGGTTTTACTTATGATTCTTCTTCTTCTTCTTCTTTTTCTCCACTAAAATGAATCGTGCAGACTAAACCGTAATTCGCACAGACATGAAACTTCATCAATAGGTAGTAGTTCCTCCCGCTACTCAGGCACAAAGCACATTGCGTTTGGCCCTGGCGATTGGTCAGGATGATTTTGAAAGACAGAATGATTATTCTTGATTCCTAGAGACATAAAAAAAAAACAGCTATCTTGACTACTTAACTCCGCCCACTGTGATTTTTTGCTAATTTGCATAATATAACCCACAAAAAATCCTCCAGACCCAATAATTCAGACCCAATCAAAAACATGTCGACTTTTCTAAACAATATGGCTGCCACATGCAAATTAACCCTTCTGAAAAAATACATGATTAAGTAAAATCTGTAACTCAAGAACGCTTCATCCCAAAACATTGAAACTTGAGAATTTGGTTTAGGGCTAGATTCTGAGGTAGCCTATTAAGTTTGGTGCTTTTACATCCATAGGGGGCGCTATACATGCAACATAGCTGTTTCTCTGCAACCGTTTGTCCGATCGAACTGCAATTTTGCAGCCATCGTCTTTGAGACCTTATAAGTGAATTTATAAGGACTTGATACATCAAATTTTATGACTCCTATTAGCTAATCAAATTTCCGTAGGCATTTGAAAGACTTAACATTAACCAATCATCATGAAACTTGAATGGTGTATCTATAGAGGTAATTATACTGAAGTTTCGGATTCGTGAAAGTAACGTATTTATTACATATTACAACCATGTATTTTTACTGATGGTCTCAAAACTGGTTTCATATCATGTAATGCAGTATTCCAAACAATTTTGCAATTTGAAGTGTATTTAAAAAAATAGACTTTTAACTGTGTGTGAACCTCACATTTCAAACTAGTCTCTGGATTGTAACCCTATTTTTTAAAAAATGGTCTAGAATTGCTCTGTGGAGTCTCTAGGTAAATAATAATCCAAAAAAGTTGACATTTGTGCTCATTAAGGTCTCCATCTGTCAGTTAACCATTGCAGCAATGGCGTTTCTGGTCAACTCAAATCCGGTCAACTCAAAATTGCACAGGCATATATATATATATATATATATATATATATATATATATGTGTGTGTGTGTATATA
>CM067497.1:22541973-22569622 GCA_034552555.1 Semaprochilodus insignis
TGTGTGTGTGTGTGTGTGTGTGTGTGTGTGTATAATCGTGTACAATCTGTCTATCTGTCTATCTATCTATCTATCTATCTACAGTTACTGTACAGTAGCCATTTGGTATGTTGGTATCTGTATATATATATATATATATATATATATATATATATATATATATATATACACACACACACACACACACACACACACACACATATATTCAGTCACCATATGTACATATATACAGGCACGTGTACATTCCAGCACTGCTCATTGTTCAGTCTGGGAGCCTATAGCCTAACCCTGCCATATAGTGTCCAAATCCATAGGACCTACACGTGTGGAGCCCACGCGTTCAGACTCGGCTGTACTGTATGAATAAGGGCTGAGGCATTCTTGGTATTGTTAAAGCACTTCCCCGAGGTGCTGCTGATGAACCCTCTGAACCGGCTGGTCTCGTCAGACGGCTCTTGTGTGGCCAGTGGGGGCTGCGTCAGTTATACGGTGGGGCGTGGAGCCCACCCTCTGAAATGCGATTATGTAACTATGTTATCCAGTCTGTCAATATGGAAGCAATAAAGCAAAGCAAACGATGAGCGATGAAAGCTCCTCCCGGCCTGAATGTAGGACACCGCTGGATGGACACGGCTTGGGAATTCTGTGTGAAAACTGTACCGCCTGCCTTTACGCACTGAATGAGATGGAGGAGGTGGTCTATTAGAAGCAGCCCTGCTTTGGGACGTAATGCAGAGTGGAAGTTTGACTGATGAATCATTTTCGGTTTATTTCTTCTGGTTATATTGACCAGTACGGTACACGGTTACAGCGTGTTCCAGACGTAATGGGGTCAGATTTACTAAGGTACACACTGGCACTGTTAGAAAGCCAATCGCTGTTCTTAACACTGTCTTTAAGGGTTGCTTTGACAGGATACCTGCTTATTTTGGTGGTTGAGGTGGAAACAAAGCCATTCAAAGTGGCTGGGTGTGAAATGGTTCATGGTAGAGATTCAGTGGTGGTGATGGGAACCAGGGATCTCCATATCTACAACACAAATATGGCCATTTAATTGCTTTCCAATGCCACCAGGGCTGGATGGGGTAGTTGGGCATGGGGCGCTACCTTGCCTAACAACATCCAGTTCCATTATAATTAATGTCTTTAAAAAAAAAGGATGTTCTGTGCCAAAAAATGACCCTCAAAACTATCATAAACCATGTGTCAGCATCAGGCAGCATATTCATAACCATTTCATGCAACGGCTTTCTGTGAGGGAGCTTTTAGAGGCCGTTAAACCCTTTAGACGTCTGGTTCCATTCACCACCACTGTGAACAAGCTTCTCTAGAGCAGAGCATTTCATGCCAAACCAATCTGAACGACTTTGTTTACAAGGGGCTTCCCCTTTAACCCTTTGCATCCACTCTTTTGTTTACATCCCTGTTGTTTGTTTCCCCCCACCAGCTGGAGTGATTGCCTACATCTGCTCTACAGGCTCCACCCCCAGCCCTGAGCCCTGTTCCAATGACAGCTCCAGCAGCAACTCGCCATCAGCGTCTCCACCCCCATCCACCGTCCAGGGCCGCAAGGTGGGGCTGAGTGCCGCCTGCCCCCTCAGCATGCCAAAACACGCCCACTCCCGTCCGGATAGGAACACTTCGTCCACTGCCAAGAGNCCAGCAGCAACTCGCCATCAGCGTCTCCACCCCCATCCACCGTCCAGGGCCGCAAGGTGGGGCTGAGTGCCGCCTGCCCCCTCAGCATGCCAAAACACGCCCACTCCCGTCCGGATAGGAACACTTCGTCCACTGCCAAGAGCGGCATCACCAGTACGTTTGCAGTCCCTGTTATCATCTGACCCCGTTTCCTAAAAAGCCTCTTTTGCAGTAGCTGCCACTAGAAAGCACGGTGTGCTAATGAACTTTGCTTTGCAGAGCTGAACGGAATGGTGCTGCTGTGCAAAGTGTGTGGAGACGTGGCCTCAGGCTTTCATTACGGCGTGCATGCCTGCGAAGGGTGCAAGGTAAGAACATAGTGTTGCTCTAGAGTTTGGTTCAGAGGGATGTGGGTCCAGGCTTTTGTACCTGCCAAAGAGTAACAGTAATCAGCCAAGGAATACTTCTCAAACTTTAATGAGTTGAGTCACTGGCTTAGGGCTACCGAAGCCTGTGGGAACATCTGGTTCCCATGTACCTTTTAATGTAACGCTCTCTGGGTCTGTTAAAAAATGGCAACCTCTTTCTATTCCAGGGATTTTTCCGGAGAAGCATCCAGCAGAATATCCAGTATAAGAAGTGCATGAAGACGGAGAACTGCACAATCGTGCGCATAAACCGGAACCGCTGCCAGCTGTGCCGATTTAAGAAGTGCTTATCGGTGGGGATGTCCCGAGACGGTGAGTTCTCCTTGACCACTTACATTTGATAGATTGATAGATAGATAGATAGATAGATAGACAGACAGACAGACAGATAGGCCAACAGAACTAGATAGACAGACAGACAGATATATAGACAGACAGACATATAGACCGATAGACAGACAGACATATAGACAAATAGATAGACAGACAGATAAACAGACAGATAGACAGACAGATAGACAGGCCAACAGAACTAGATAGATAGACAGATAGACATATAGACAGACAGACACAGACAGATAGACAGATAGATAGATAGATAGATAGATAGGCCAACAGAACTAGATAGACAGACAGACAGACATATAGACAGATGGATAGACAGACAGACATAAACAGATAGATAGACAGATAGATAGATAGATAGATAGATAGATAGATAGACAGACAGGCCAACAGAACTAGATAGACATATAGACAGACAGACAGACAGACAGACATATAGATAGATAGATAGACAGATAGATAGATAGACAGACAGACATATAGACAGACAGACAGACATATAGATAGATAGATAGACAGACAGACATAGATAGACAGACAGACAGACAGATAGATAGATAGACAGACAAACAAACAGATAGACAGACAGACAGACAGATAGATAGACCAACAAAACTAGATAGATAGACAGACATATAGATAGACAGACAGACAAACAAACAGATAGATAGACAGACAGACAGACAGACACAGACATATAGATAGATAGATAGATAGATAGACAGACAGGCCAACAGAATAATCGTTCATCGTTCATCACAGTACTCCTTGTTTCCTCCTCCACAGCCGTGCGGTTCGGCCGCATCCCGAAACGGGAGAAGCAGCGGATGCTGCTGGAGATGCAGAACGCCATGAACAACATGATGAACGGCGGCCAGCTGCACCACATGCTGCAAGACTGCAGCTCTTCGTCTTCCTCCTCCTCCTCCTCATCCTCCTCGCCGCCCTCATCACCACAGTGCCCACAGGACTCCGAGTCGGTGGTTGCCATGGAGACATCCATGAGCTCGTCAGACAGCGGGGAGGAGGATGCGCCGATCTCTGGGCCAGCAGGGGGCGCCCTCTCACCGCCCCTCGCCGAAAGGCTGGGTGAAAACAGCGCAGACGGACAGCGGCAGTGGAGCGGCGACAACAACGTAGCGGAACGCCACGAGATGCCCTGCGACAACAGCCAGCAAACCACCACTGGATACTATACAGCTCAGCACTGCAGCAGCGCCCCTGGTGGCGCCCAGATGGATAACACTGCTTACTGCCACTACAGAGGGCATAACATGAACGCGCTTGCTGGAAGAGCGGGGAACCGGGGACATCTGGTGAGCGCAGCTGGAAGCTATGTGTGCACTGACAACAACAAAATCATAAAATGAAATATGTCGCAATGTATCCCATGTTTATGCACACAAACGACTGCACGGGTATAGGAATAGATGTGGTCTAAACCTGGAGATGACTAGATGCTTGAATGGAAATAGCAGTGCACCCTCACCGGAACATTCCATAAAGAGCTCAGTTTTCCAAGCTTTTGTAGACGTGGGCTGTTGCAGATATGAGCGCTGACCATTTCAGCTGTCCAGGCGTATCCTGGTCACTTGATTTAAACACTGCTAATTGACGGGCCAGGGCAGATGGCGTCATTAAATAGCAGATCGTCACTGTCCAAAGAAAAACAAGTATCTCCAAAATGGCAACTTTACAGGATTGTAAAGTTTAATATTAATATTAATTGACCTACATTAATAGTAATTTTTAATATTAATGTAGGTCAATGGAACCAGACTTTTTACCCAGCGCTTTTGGGCCATTTCTGTTGGTCCATTCATCATGAACTATTCCCACAGTGTTAAGGGCGGCTGCTTTGTTCAAATGATCCATAAAAGCAAAAATCGACCAAAAATGGAGACACATGCGTTTCATTGGACAACGACAATACTGAGTATTATAACAGTGTCATATTAAAATACGGTAAAATACGGTCACTTGAGTCCATAGCGGGAAATCATCAGTGTGTGACATCAAACATTATGGCGTATTATATGACATAATATGACACATTTATAATATGGTGATGTCCATGCGTTATAGGACATAGTAGTGGATAACACCATCATCCTGGACACGTGTAGGAATGCCAGTGCTATTCCAGTACTGCTATTACCACAGTCATACCTAATAGCTGCATGCTAAATGGCGTGTTTACAACTCCAGGATTATTATTATTAGCACTGATATCGTCATGCTGACACAGAAGGTCTTCGCAGCACTGACCATAATTCTCTTTCCTTCAGGTGTGTCCAATGAACATTTCCCCCGTAGTGGACCCTTCTAAGCCCAGTCATGAAATCTGGGAGGAGTTCTCGCAGAGTTTCACCCCCGCCGTGAGAGAGGTGGTGGATTTCGCTCGGCAGATTCCGGGCTTCCAGGAGCTTTCCCAGCACGACCAGGTCAGCCTGCTCAAGGCGGGAACGTTCGAGGTAAGCACCGACCAGGACAGGCCTGCGTACATGAGCAGGTGATACCTGCTCAGTATAGGTCAAGTTTGAAGACAGGTCAGATACAAGCTAAGCAGTGGTGGGTGAACTGACCCCATTCTTCGCTTTCTGTAGGATTTGGGCCTTAAATGAAAGGCTGAGTCTCCACAGTGAGAGGACTGAGCAACAGTAAAACAGTCCAAGAGCTGAACCAACATGACAGCGTGGAATTAAAGCTCATAAAAAGGAATTATTAATATGTACACAGTCGAGTCACATTATTATGACCACCAGTTAATATCCAGAATAACCGCCGTGTGCAGCACGGGCAGCAGCTAGACGGGCCGGGAGTGACTCAGTAAGGTCCTGGTAGGTTGTCACAGGTATCTGGAGCCATGCTGACTGCACTGCATCCCACAGCTGCTGGAGGGCCTGTGAGGGTGGATCCAAAGGGGGGACAATGACGAATAAGGTTGTCCACTGGGAAATTAGGGGGCCAGGGTAGTACTTGGAAGTCTTGATCATGTTCTTCCAACCAGTGTCAGACATTTCTAGCCATGTGGCATGTCGCATTGTCCTGCTGGAAGATCCCATCCGCCCCAGGGAAGACAATTAGCATGTGTGGGTGTACAGTATTTGCACACGCACCTAATATACCCACCAAGCCAGCTCACAACACGTGACTTCCTTCATGAGCTCTGCGCTGCCAGCGTCAATAGTAGGAAGTGGTCATAATGTGACTCGGCTGTGTATTTACTACCTCTGCAACTGGAGTCACTAACCACCGGTCAGCACCAAAACATGTCCTTTCTGAAAGTCCACTTTGAGGATTGTTTATTTGACGTATTTGCACAAATTGAGGGCCAAAACAAACATTTCGTCGCTGTTCAAAGAAAAACAAGTATCTCCAAAATGGCAGCTTTACAGGGGAGGGCAAAAACCTACTTTGATTCTAATGTAGGTCAATGGAACCAGACGTTTTACCAAGCAGCTTTGGTTCATTTCTGTTGGTCCATTCATCACGAAATTTCCACACAGCGTAAACAACAGCTGCTGTGTTTAAATGATGCATAAAAGTAAAAATCAACAGAAACACATAGAGGTACATGGATTCATTAATTTCAATATATTCAATATTAAATAATTTAATTTGAATTCTCCAGCAGCTCTAGACTTCTGAGGGTTAAGGCAGCATTCTTAGTGGATCTTATCATCTATTCGCAAAACATTAAGCTTGTTTTCTGTGCTTTTCTTCTGAAATATTAATGTAATATTTGTTTTCTCTCTGTGTGCAGGTGCTGATGGTCCGTTTCGCCACTCTGTTCGACGTGAAGGAGCGCACGGTGACGTTTCTGAGCGGGCGGAGGTACAGCGTGGAGGTGCTGCGCTCGATGGGAGCCGGAGAGCTGCTCACCTCCATGTTTGACTTTAGCGAGAAGCTCATGGCCCTGCAGCTGAGCCCCGAGGAGACCAGCCTCTTCACAGCTGTAGTGCTGGTGTCTGCTGGTAAGAACTCCCACCATCTCACATATTTGGGTATATGGGGGCAAAAAGTGGATCAGATTTGAATTGAAGCAGCTTCAGTAGGGTGTTCCCGCCTTTGGCCCCAAATCTAACTGATCAGCCAGTCGATTGGTGACACCTAGGTGCTCCAAATCTCTTCTCTCAGCATTTATTAAAACATTTATATTAGCACGTTAATATTATCTTTTAATGTTTCTGCTGTGCTGAACGTCCTCCACAAGGGGGCGCCATTTCAGTCAAACAACTGCTGATGCTTCGTTAGTGTCCTAGTTTCAGGTAGAACTGACTAACTGAAGCTCACTGGTTTTCCGTTCTGGTTTTTGCCGTTTCCAGACCGGACGGGCATTGAGGACGTGAGCTCTGTGGAGGCCCTGCAGGAGAACCTGATCAGGGCCTTGAGGAACCTCATCATGAGGAACCACTCGAACGAGGCGGCCGTCTTCACCAAGCTGCTTCTCAAGCTCCCTGAGCTGCGCTCCCTCAACAACATGCACTCCGAGGAGCTCCTGGCCTTCAAGGTCCACCCTTAATCCAGGACCAGCCTCCTCTCCTTACTTCCTCGGACCAAATCCGGGCTGTACATTTCTGTCTTGAATGTATTTACCACAGACTTTTTAGGGCTCCAGGCACCGAAGGTGCTGGATGTTTTTTTTATTATTGTTGCTATTATTATTATTATTATTATTATTATTATTATTATTTTAAAGGCTTTAGGAACAGAATGTTGGAAGATGCTGTATTTTTGGTGTGTACAAATATATATATATATATATAATATATAAAGTATGTTGGAATCATTGCACTCATTTGGGTCTGTAGTATCGGGCAATGTACCTAGTACAGATGTGTCACTGCTAAAAGTATGTTAAGACACTGAATGCTATCGAGACGGTGCAGAACCACTGCTGTTATCTTACCAAGTGTATTGAGTCGTGAGCATATTGCTATGGCAAAGGCTGTTGTGCTTGCGTTTATGCACTACTCGTTACGCCTATGAGGAATAGACAAAACGGTATCAAGGTTTTTAGGAACGTGCAATAGGTGCTAATGCCTGGTTATGTGTAGTAGAGTAGCCTGATGTGGAGTTCCTGTTTGCTTGTTTGTTAGTTAGTCACGTCCTTTAGAGTACCACACGGTCCAAATGTCATCCCGTGGTTTTGTTTGTGAACGCCGCGTGGTTTTTTTATGACTTTACTCATGAATGTATGACGGCTAGCCGCCGCTAGCAAGTGTACATATGCATTGCTTTTGCTTGGTATTTTGAACGCGCTGCTTTTTGCACATGGTAACGTGGAACAGAACGGAAGCACAACTTTACAGTAATACATATCCTAAAAGTCTATGCATAACCGTGACGCCACTGCGGTATGATACGGACTTGGGCACATTTGTCTGCTGACTTGAACATCTAAATGGAGTCAAGGTGGTCGAAAAAGCATGGATTCTGCATTTTGGCGCAATGTTGGCAAGCTTCCAGAGCGGCGTCCGTCTTCCATCACCCAAAAAAAAAACCCACACCGGCGGATGTTTGGTTTATACCAAGCAGGAATATGCGTTATGCGAAGAGAAGGAATTCGATTTATGAACTCTACTGGAAGTATACAAAGACTCGGATCATACATGCGGATGGCCTTACGACCATGTTTGTCACCAGGGATGTGTTATTGAGACATTTTTTATGATTATGTTTAGTCAGAACATTGAGAGAGAGGGGGTTTTCCAGGAGCGCTCAAGCCCCGCCTCCTCAGCTCTTCATCATTCTATGCATAAGGAAGCAGCTTGACAGCGTGGATTAACTTTCCATGCTTAAAACCATAGCAAAGTTACAGATGTTATGTCATATTCCTTATTTGTCCACATCTGGTCTGTTGTGTACATCTATTTCGGATATATATATGTACTATATGAATAAATATCTGAGTCAAATGTTACATGAAGTGTCTACGTCTTTTATTTCATTGATTGCAGCCAAAGGGAGAGTGCACTGATTGGTGCGCTAAGGCTTCCGGTCCTTCTACATGTCCACGCTCCGGTGACATCAGCAAGGGTTGACCAAACAGGGCAAACGAACTGGAGTGTGCCACGTTTATGAGTGCGCATTTGGGGTCACCAAAGTTCACAAGGTTTCAAAAGCTCATATACAACTACCCCCAAACAACGTCACAGTGGATCCCTCTCACGCTGACTCTCATAGACATTACATACAAACTTGCATACGTACTAGTAACCACCTGAAACACTATATCAACCACCCTGTAACACTCTAACAAAACATGCAGAAATGTTTTGGGCATTTGGGACCTTGGGGGGGCGGATCCCTGACAATAAAGTTATTAAGATGTCATAGATGCTCAAATAGGGCAGGGAAAGAAGGTCGCTGTTTAGCCACAATCACCCACAAAGACAGAAGAAGAACTGCTAAACCAAACATGCTGTTGCCATTGAAGCATCAGCACCGCTGTTGCAAGTGAGCCAACACTGGAAAACCCCCCTTCACCACCACCACCGGTCGCACACTGCTAGCGACCACCTGGAATACCATATAAATTGTTTAGCCTAGCTATAACGCAAGATGCCATTTCAATACTCTAGTTGAACCAACTTGAACAAAGCCTAATTAACACAACCCAACAACAAACAATCAACTGCTAGTTTTTTTTTGTTAGCTAACCAGAATAACCCCAACCTGCTCAATGTGGTCATAACCAAAAAAAGGACACATAGAGGGAACTTCTGAGTACCCCTTAAACACACAAATGGGACCCCCAAACAAAAGGTTCACCAGTCTTAGAAAGAACTGGCTGGTGTGGCTGCGAGCTCTCATGCCAGCCCAGCAGAACCGCACCCTCATAGAACTAACAGTTTAAAGACTCATAAAAAATGATTCTGCCTGTTTCTGGAGTGAAAACCCGCAGCCACACCGGCGCTTCCTGGGTAAGACTGGCGACGCCTGTCCTATAGCCTTGTGGACACAAGCATTTGAGGACTGCAGGATGACGATTGTGCCAATTTGGGTAGTGAAACTTTGCTTGGCCCTGATAGCAAGAGAATGGAAGACCACTGTTGGCCCATTAATGGCAAAGCTGGTAGTCCCGGCGTTTAGCTCAGCATATTCCGGGAGGCCCGTTGGAGCCTAAAAGCTATATACATTTAAAATCTGTTCGAAGAGATTTTGTACGTCGGATGGTCCAAGGGTTGAGGACATATTGTATGCTCTTGGTGGTCTGAGGCTGGACCAGCAGTGGCAAACAGTCAGCAGGGAATCGACCTTATCAAGCCAGCGGACCGATATATGCTCACTATCTGAGTGCTTAATCACATGTGTTAATCACAAACGTGTTTAATCACATGTGAAACCCGTGTGACATTTAGTCTGTTAGGGTCTTCAGCGGATATCAGTTTTGGATCACTGCGGTATAGAAAGTAACAATCCTCCTCTGGATTTTGTTCCAACTGCCTGGATTTGCTAGAAGGTCCCAGTTCATGAAAGAAATCAGATCCATAGCAAGACTTCCACTTAGAACCGACAGAAACCCGAGCAGTTCATTCTTCTCAAAGTCTGTACAGATGACCCAGAACACAATAAACCATTACTTTGTATTTATTCACAGTAGAATTGTTCACTGGAACAGATTATACCCCTATAAATAGCTATTTGTTGTTTTTTTTTTTTTTTTTTTTTTGCTGTACATAAATGTGTTGAAGTGCATTGATCAGCCTGAGATTTGAAGTGAAACCTCCTTCTGGAGAACACCGTAAAAAGAAAACACATCACAAATCATCTACAGCCCCAGAGTCAAAGTTTTAAGGCTCTGCTAATATGCAACTGAAACCACCTACACCTGAAACTATGACCACAAGACCTGTGGACAGGACACTGTGTCCGTTCACAGAGCAACAAACACTGCAAACTGGTGCGCTAGCTTCAATTCACTATAAAAGGCTAACAGTTAGCCGTGTGCCGTTAGCATGTAAACAGGGCAGACAGTCTTTCAAAACGTGTCTGAAGTGAGCAGCCAGGACATCAACAATGAAGTAAAATGGAGGTGAATAACGGTTCAGCTGAGAACGTGCTAGCTTAAAAACCTTAGCTAGTAGGCTGTACCGACTACGGGGAAAATGAATGGCGTCCTAGAAAACTTAAGGTAGTTAAGGTAGGCCCTATGTACATTTGTTCCCCACTGGATCCCAGGAATTACAAGGTTGTTAAAATAAGGATGGTGTATAGAATTACAGCAACAATTCTACAACAGCAGAATTACTTTTTTCCAACATCATTTCATTTCAATGCACACAAGAGTTAGCCATTTTAGCGTGGAGGCAACAGTAATCATATTTCGTCTGCTAAATCGTCTCAGAATTCTTTGGAAAAATGTACACAGGAGAACACATGACTTAAATGAGGTTTCAGCGTCGCTCCAAAAGAGTTCCTGTGGTAAACGCTGCTTGCTTGAATGAGAATTCCGAAAGAAATCAGAGTAAAGTCCAATTAGCCCAAGTTCTACACGGAGAGGCAGGATAATATAATTATTACTGGAGGTTCTCTGTAATTTTAGTCCCGTCTGAAGGCACCATGCCAGCCTTTTCTTTTACCGACTGCCTGCTCCTGTGTCAGTAAAGATTCCGGTGCCTTTTACCTTCTGTAAAACGAGCCTCAGAAATAACCTCAGGTTATATTAATCCTGTGCGAATAGACATGTGGGTAAATATTCCTTCATATCCTGTGGAACAGGAATTTTTTGTGGTTTTTCTCAGGTACGAAGGCGCTCGAGGAGTAATTTAGTTTTGCCATGCATGGCACAGATACCTCGGGTCATTCAAGGCTGTACAACACTCACATCCATTTATCTAATATTAATAATGGATTATAAGATTGGTTATCATCCTCTACTTCATCAATGGTCACAGGATGCATGTTGTTTTGGAAGTGATGGCAGTGTGTAAATCGGGTAGACACTCCTATCAGTAGCCAACACAATATCAGAGGCCTACAGAAAACAATGAATGGCTTTTTCAAAAATGGCTTCCATTTGGGAAACAAAAACGTTCCATCCTATGTACAATTTTCCTCTGAACACAACTGCATCTTTTGAACGATGAGGTTATTAAGTCATCAAAACATGACTGCTGCTACATGCAAGTTGCCACCCTTGCGCCCTGGACTGGGCAACCTCACCAAATTAGCCCAAGCCAACCTACCAGGCCTTAGAACATTCTGAAAACTCCCATTGATTTTCCCCATAGTGTAGAACAGCTTAGACCTAGAATTCCTAGAATTCCCTGTATGGGTATGTTGCCCATAAAAATAATAACCTATGTTCAGATGTGGATACCTCAGATCCAGTGTACAAATTCAAGCCCGTTTCAGGACACAAAGCCGTAGTTCTTGACTGCGAATGAGAACAGTAATCGTTCATGGGTCTGGTTCATGGCTTCTGCATATTCAGTGTTGCCTGACGTTGCATCACAGTGCTTTGTAGGTGTCCCTGGAGGCGTGAACACATGAAGTCACGGGCTAGCAGCTCTGCCCTTTCCCGTTCTTGTCTCTGACTCACTCCTGCAAGCCATTGAGACGGTGAATCAAAAGAGTGGTGGGAGAAATATCACCATAGAATTCTGTCAAAACAGCCTTTCCAACGAATACCTGGATATAGGTATGCTGTAGTAACTGCTGTGCTCCAGCACCTCCTCGATCATGGCCTGAGAGGAAGAACGAAGCAATCATACAAGGGAACAGCAGCAGGACTAACAGCGGTGATACGGGATACGAGAGGCATTAGCTTTCCAGCTGACCTGTATCTGCTCGTAGGTGATGCCCTCTCGAAGGCTTGGATAACCTGGCTCCCCTAAGAAACAACAGAGAAGTATAATTTAGGCAAAAATGGTAGAACGATATGTTTTCCTGATACATAATATGTCCACGTACAGAACAAAACAATTCAGTTCTCCAGAAGCATTATTGATACCTGGAATACACTTAGAAAAGACCTGTTGAGCAGGTATATAACACTATCCTGCCCATCCCTACGTGTCACTGCTAGCAGGACATGAACAAAAGGTGCTTAGCCAAACCTACCAAGTGTCTTAGCTGGCTGACCGCTGCGAGGCCACCATTCCCTGCTGCCTGAAACCAACTCCACCACCTCCTGGCTTCCTTGAAGGACCTTTAGAAACAGAAACAAAAGGGTGCTATTCATGCTAATGCGGCTAACACTGCATGAAGGCTAGCCATGGCTAATTAGCATGGCTTCAATAATGCTAACAAGCCCTCATACTGGCTTTCATATAGTCTTAACAAGGTTTGTCCCTCTGTAATCAAGTCTACATGCGCATGCACTACCTTATTCAGCTCCATCTTCAGATTTAGCGGACTGCTGCCACGCTGGAAGAGCGATTTCTTAAAGCGCTCTATCGCTCGACGCTGAAAAGTGTTCTGAGGTCCTGGTGGAAGCTAAAGACAGAAATGTGTTTTTTTTGTTTAGTTTTAAAACCATATCAAGCCAAGTTTGTTTTTATTGCTGTTTAAGTGCAGATGAGCTGGTCCGACCTGAGTGATGAATATAATCTTATGGAGCACTCCGAGTAGCCTTAGGTTGGGATCGTCGATCTGTCGGACTTTTCTCTGGGACACGTAGATTCCTGCTGATGCTGTGGGCCATGCAGACAATTGATTACAAGACATTAGCACAGGGCTAACAACAGGTTAGGCCTACTTTGTGCTGATAAAGCCCTGCTTAACCTACAATGGGTGAGCTTCTCTCTATTTTGACTAACTACAGCTGAAGCACTGGTCTGCCTCTGGAATGGCGCTGCCCAATTTTTCGAGTGATTGGTAGAAAGAGTGAATTATTACTCATTTCTCAAACCGAGATCTCGGTTAATGTGTGGAAGACCTACCAATCTAGAAAAGAGCAAAAGAGGAATCCTTAAACCCATTGTTTCCTTTCCACTGACGCATCCGTTAGCAGCCAGCCAATGCTAGACTAGTGAGCCAACATTGGGACCCCCTGAGTATCATGGGGTATATCGCACACTGAGCTCAGTATGCACACAGTCCATGTTATTTAGAAATAATATCATACTCTAAAGGAACTGTGCTTCTTGGTGGAAGTGTAAACTTTGCCTTTGTGGTCAGAACAATGATGTTTTCCAGAACATCTTCAATACATGCAGTGCTGAGTAGACTTCAGGTAGCTTCCGGGACTGTGAGAACTCTCGAGAACCTTACAGAACCGCAGTGGTGGACAAAGTACCCAAACCACGTAGTTGAGTTAAAGTAGAGATTCCCAAGGTAAAATCTTCCTCCAGTAAAAGTAAAAGTCCTCCCTTTAGACCTCCACTGGAGTAACAGTACTAAAGTATTTACCTTCAAATGTACTTAAGTATGGATAGTAACAGGAGCATGATTTATTATGGCTCTAATGTCCTATTATCATTTCTGGAACAAGACTCTTAATCAGCTCAGTGCAGGTGAAGAGACTCTAGTGTCTCTCAGTCCACCAGTCTTTAATAGAAGATCATTAATTAGTCTGACACTGACGTCTATTCAAATGATCATAAGCACAGAACACTGAAGGAGAACCGGTTCCATTAGCTAGAACTATAAAATAACTTTTACAAACAAGTAAAGTTTCAGTTTAAGATTTATTTACAACTTAGTCACACGTTTAATAAGAACTTGCTTAAAACAGGATCACTAATGAGTTTCCCTTTACTGTACTGCCTCTGTAGGTCTCTGTTCATAAACACAAACCAGCCAAAACACATTTACTATAAAAGGAAACAGTGTTTGTATGAATGCAGAAAAGACGCTCGCCAGTCACGAGTGCATGTGTATATATTTCTATATTGTGGTCTATTTACCCACAAAGTCAGGAACAATATGTTTGATCTGTTTACTAACCCCTTCCTGCTTTACCTGCCCTCCTCCAGGTGGTCCTCGATGCAGCTTGTTTTGTTTTGACATGTTACGTTTTTATGCGCGCATGAGCCGAAAGGAACTATAAATTTCCCATAATGCAGTGGAGTAAACAGTCAGATATTAGACTCTGAAATGTCACGGAGTTAAAGTACGAAGTCGTCCAAAAATGGAAATACTTCAGTAAAGTACAGATACACGGAAAAACTACTTAAGTACAGAAACCAGTTACATTTACTTAGTTACTGTCCACCACTGTAGCACTGTCAGGAATTTTCTAGAACTTCAGAGAATTGTTTAGACCTGTCTAGAACTGTGTGGCCCTGTCCAGTAGTCTACATAACAGTATAAATACAGGTGTGTTAAAGCAGCCGTTTCAGTTGATGCTCCAGCTGAGTGACTGGATAGTGGATACAGAGCTACATTCAGTTTAGAGGGCATCAAGAGGCTGCAGCATCCGGCAGACGCATTCTGCTCCATCTGTGGACCAATTTATCAAGACCAGAGTCAAACAGTACTCTGTGAAAGTGGCTGCTAAGATGTGCGAGGCCTACAAAGCATACTTGGGCATGCCTGTCGGGGTCAAGACACACCATGGGCACCTCATTTTACGTGCGAGCACTGCAGGAAAACCTTTGAAGGAGTTTGAGGTGGATGATTGCTGCTCGCTTAGTTGGCAGAGTTTTATTGTGTAGAGTTTTGAGGATTCACTGAAGTTTAAAGCTGTTACTAAGAAATCAGTCACCTATTTTGATGTTTATGCACCGTGTTAATATCTTACACATTACTGAGTAACGTGCGGAATACATCTGATGTTTTCATGTCACAACAACCACAATTTAATAACTTGTATTCCATCCTGGGGATCTAAAAATGGGGTCAGAATGGGAATATGTAATATAGAACATGTCATCAGAACATTAGAGCTCTTAAATGGCTTGGAACCGTATAGGTACTATATAAACATATAAACACAAGCTTCTCAAATGAGCTGGTTTTGTGTCTAACTGTACTAACCAAGCACAACGCCATTTTCTAAACAAGGTCATATGATCACCAACTGTCATGTGACTGTTTGGTATAGGTCACTCAGGGACTCCATGTGTTTAGGTGAAGGATAAAGCCGTATAAGGAACTTTCCAGACTTTTAAAAGGCTTGTGACACATACGTGGGCTCTTATGGGTTAATTGTAGCGCTCACTCTATCCTCAGCCCGACACCTACATCTAACCTCGGTCTTAAACCTAACCCTAATGCTGTAGAAAATCATCTGAGCTTCATCATATCGTCTGTGGGTAATCTATAAGAGGCTGTGCAAATTAAGTGGGACCATCAGACGGTTATAGTTACCTGGTCGAGCTTTAGACCTCACAGCGTCTCCACTGAAACATTCCGGGAAAAGAGAAGAAGAGCATTAGATCACAACTGAACTCCATTAAGAGCAAAACTTTACTGATACCTGTTACTACCACACTGTAGTGCAGAGTAAACCACATGATCTTCAAAAGTACAAACGTACCGGCTTTGTTCGTCTGTAACTGAGCAGCTGTCTGGATGCTCGGCTGAGTCAGAAAAACAGATAAGCTCTAAGACTAGACATATCAGTGATGAAGCGTATAGTAAATTAGAGCGTATTTGTGTGGTCAGAAGATCCCGTAACCGACTGGTTGATGGACTTACCTACGTTTTGGAGTAGATTCGCATGAGCTGAGGCTGATCTCACGACACTCCTGGTTGCTGTAGAGGCATCACTTGATTCTTGATCTGTTTCAAAGCATCAGCAGAGCTACACTTAAACACTGTTCAACTTGGTACGCAGAAAGTTTGATCAGCTGACTCATAAACCTACATAAAATGAACAGTAGTCTATATTAAAGTTCGTCCTGCCATGGATTGGTGGCCTGTCCAGGGTATTTCTTGCCATCTGCCCAATGAACGCTGGAAAAGGCTCCGGGTGCCCATTAAGAAGACTCAACGTGAGTGGATTTAAGATCCAATGGGTCCAAATTCTACATGATTTATAATCAGCAGGGATGTATTTCCACACCCCTCAAGTACAGTCTTAGAAGCTGGCTCACGATTTTCTCTTTTTACCATTCACATAATCCCCCACACATGCAATGGGGTCGGGTCTGGTGGTCTGGACTCTGAGGTGGTCAGTCCATTGTTCTGAGTTATTGTCAGAAGTTCTGATTGCTTTTATTGTGTCTTGTTGATAAAGCAGTCTGGGCTGAAACGTGCAGTACCAACTGTCCCTATCACTGCAATACAAATGGGTGGATGTAGTTTTCGGAGCTTCCCGACCAATTTGAAACCTTAAATACCCCATCAAACTGTGAGTGTTCACTATGTGGGTGTTTCACCGCAGAAATGGGTCAAATGCAGAGACCAATGGTTCCAAATTTTAATTCTAAATCTAACTTCTAATTCTAAATCTAACTTCTAATTCTAAATCAAATTTCTAACTCTAATTTTAGTACTAATTTAGTTTTAAGGAAGAAAAGGTAGGAAAAGACTCCTTTGCTCCAAGAAATGGGCCTTTTAAGTTAATTCACATTCACAGAAATATATATATGCAATCTAAGGAATATCTAGAAGCTCTTGCCAGCCTTCAAAAAAGTCATTTTCTAACATTGCGCATGAGCTTCTCCATCTGCTGAGTCAGAGAAATGTAGGTCCGACTGCTGGCCATCTTCACTACTAAGCAGCTGATCTTTGAATTCTGCTCCCTAAGACACATAAAAAGAGCAACAGGTTTAGTTCTGGTTTATAAAAGACCGGCACAAAATTATACTCTCTTGTCCAGTGCTGTGAAAAACAGCATGTGCCCCTTCCTGGCTTTCCCTATTACTGTCTATTTGTCACATTAAATGCATTCTTTATTATTTACACTTAATTTAAACTTAATATTACACACAGAGACCTTCAGAACACAACATATTTTTTTCCCAGAAATTATAGGATAGAAATTATAAGATAGCCGATGTGTGACTCATCCATACATCTAAGACACGAGGAGAACATATAAATTTCATACAGGAAGAAGGAGTCTGGCTGCCCGGCCAGGGAATCGAGTCCAGACCCTTTTGACTATGAGGCCACAGTGCTACCCACTGCGCCACCATGCCTCCCTAACATGTGATTCAACCATGTTAAAAATACTCGCCCCCTAAAATGATCTTGTTTTAACAGTTTTCAATAGCAATAACTGCTGCCAACATTTCCTATAATTCGATATTAGCAAATTTATGAATATACAGTACCAGTCAGCAGTTTAGACACACCCATCTAAATGGATGTAGTTGGTGATCTTAAAGACTCTACAGTCTTACACTTAACAGCTCCAACTGATGAGAGTCTGAGACAGTCCATATTCTGATATCCCACATATACTCTTGATGTACCACAGTATGATATTTCTCCATATCTCCACCTCTAAAAACATACAACTGAACTGTACCTAACCGGACTGAACAGCTATTTGCACTCTGCTTATTTGCACTATGACTATTTGCACACCTGTACAGATGTTCTCTGTAGATATTCAGGTCATCTGTAACTTTCTATATATAATATTTTTCAACTAAATCTGTTTCACATCTCTCAGCTTCTTCAGCTTTTTATTACTTTTAGTACTTTTTACTTTTTAATTTATCCTCTACGCTATTTATTGTTTAGTGTAATTTTCCTTTAGTTTAATACTGTAAATAATCTGTGTTCTGTGTTTTTGTTACTTGTTTTTGTTACTTGTCATATGTGTTGCTCTCACCAAGACAAATTCCTTGTATGTGTAACATACTTGGTGAAATAAAGAGATTCTGATTCTGATTCTGATTCTCTAATATATATTTAGTGGTGTAAAAACTTTGATCTCTTTTTCTGCACAGTGTAAAAGCTCTAGTCCTCCTGTAAAGGTCCATTCTGGAGGTGTTTAAGGTGGACTGTATAATTCCATGAGTGCTGTTTTATAGTTTGATGTCTTCACTTTCATTCTAAAGTAAAGTATTAAGATAAACATCAGGAGAACCTGCTATGAATAGCTGTGTCTAAATCTTTGACTGGTAGTGTATGATTTGTATGATATTGGCAAAATATGAATAAAGTGACTTTTACGATTCAAAAGAGTCATAAGGTTCAGTCTTGTGAAGTGTCTCTTCGATGGCTGTCGGATTTTACCGATGAACTTGGTATGGGGATAGGAGATGTCCAAAAGCATGCTCCTCTAGAACTCGTTCCAACTACATAAATATCCATGTATATATAGTCCATGTGTATATAGACAAACTATAGTTTGTCCTGCGCTCTTCTTTTTGACGCCTTGTAGGCAGTTTGCATGACTCTATTCCATGATCCATAAGTCAGGAAAGGGTTAACGTTCAGTACATAGGTGTAGCCTGTAACCTGTATCTGTATGTTAACCCTTTCCTGACTTATGAAGCACAGGACAGAGCCATTCAGACTGCCCACAATATGCAGACTTAGGTTTATGGCTATATTCAGTCATTAGCCTCTCTCTGCAGGCCCCCTAGTGGCCACTGGCAGAAAAGAAACTGACTTGGCATTCTTCACTAATACAATCAAATACGTTTCCCACATTACTATACCATCAGGACATTGTTGGTTCTCTGAGTGTGAAATGCCACGACTCTGTATTGAGCTGCTAGGTGGAATGAGGGGTGATACGGGAGGGCGTATTTATGTTGGATCTGCATGTCAGATATCTAATATGGTGTTTAGCTTAAAGCATGGCAAATAAGCAGTAATAGTGAAAATCACTGTGTTGCATAAGCTCAAGGTTTACTGCATGGAAAATGACTATAAGGTTCAGTTTTGCCGTATAACTTTACCTGAGGCATGACGGAGGACCTGCTCACGAGCTTCATCCGGTTGTTTTCTAAGCAGTACTTCAGCGCTCGCCTTCTGTCTCGCTCCGCTCTCTTCTCCAGCGCGACGTGAGAGGTGCTCAAGCCGTCCATGAACCTCATCATCAGGTCGCAGATTCGGGAACTGACCTCCACTATGTCAGGACGCAAATCCGGATTGGGGGTCAAACACCTGGCAGGTGGAAAATAACAACAATAAAATCAGCCAGTAAATGTGGGAAAACATTCATATTACAAACATAAAGAGTGTATTAACTGTATTAATAAGAATCTCACCACTTTATCATGCCTGTAACTCTGTCTGAAAATGCAGCGTCTTCCACTGGCTCGAATGCAGCCTCTACAATCTAGAAGGCACCAAAGAAGTTGACTGACAGCAAGAAGTACACTGGCAAAAGAGTACAGTAATATGAGCAATACATACTCATATATGAACACTGTCATGTACTTCTGTTCAGTGGGGGGTCCTGTTGGGGTCCAGACTATTATTAAACAAGGTAAAGGTAGCTAACATGCTGTGCAGAGAAACAGATTGGCTACATAAAACATTTATTTATTTATTTGATATGGTAAATACCACATTTATAATGAGCTACCCGGACAGAAAATGAGCCACCTTGTGTGTTTAAGGTGGTAGTAACTTCAGGCTCCTGCAGATGGCGCTACACGAGGATGATGGGGCTATAAATCCCTGCGGGGTGTGAGTGACGGGATCCATAGATTGGGAAGAGGTGCTACAGTGCAGTGAATGTCTCGTTCCATGTGTGGTAAATGGCTCCAAAGCAGATGATAATGATTGGCTAAAAGGAGTGACTGTATTTGAGCGTGTCAAAGACCATAGTGTGAAGGAAGTAGCTGAATCTGCAGGTGTATGGAAGCGTACGGTCATACGGGTCTACCAGCAGTGGCTAAAATCCCAGTCTACAGGGAATTCTCCTCGGAATTGTGCCAGGGAAGGCATCCACCAAATCTGGTCCAACTGCACAAGTCTCTGATGTAAGAGTGTCTGAACACTGATGTGGCCTACATCTAGAAACTTGTCCAGTACATGCCACATCCAGTCACAGCTGTTACAGGTGCTGGTGGAGGTATTACAGGCTATTAGGTACATTTCTTTAACCGGGTAGCCTTTATATAGAAATGTTTTCCAAGTCAGCTTTCGTGCTTGGTGCAAAAGTTATGGCGACATCTTCATCTCTGTAGCACTTATTTTAAAGCAAATTAAGGCCACGTCCACTTTTAAAGCTTCAATAGATTAGACTCTAATGTAGACAGAACACTAGAATTTGGCACACTACCTACTGAGCGTAATGGCATTATTTCCTGAAAATATTAGGCAAATTTGCCACGATCAGTGGAGAGGTCTTTCGGTTGATCCCTGAGGAATACTGCTTGGCCCATGCCAGGAACATCCACAGTAAACTGTACCAGATTTCACAGGCCTTACAATAACTCAGATCTGTTGAAATTGGGATCAGCTACAGCAATTAAATGAGATTGATGACCGTCTTTCAGGAGGGGGGAAAGTACACACAAGCCACTGAACATCAGGGGCACGTCGGTGGACAGGGTGAGCAGCTTCAAGTTCTGCGGTGTCTACTTAGCCGAGGATCTTACTTGGTCGCTTAACACATCACACATTATTTGTGTATTTGTCTTTGCACTGTACAATATATGTATATATATATTGTTTTTTAAATTTAATTACTGCACTGGATTGAATTGAATTGAATTTAGTTGAATTGAGTTGGCAGGTGACTGCTAGTTTAACTAGATAATGTTTTAACAAATCTAAGAAAGTCTATCCAAAAGTTCATATCCGACAATCTGTTACCTTCGTGGCGAGAGAAAGCATGTTGGTGCTGTAGAAAGGAGGTCTTAGGGTGACCAACTGATACAGGATGCAGCCAGCAGCCCACACATCAGCCTTCTCTCCATACGGCTCACTCTTCACGATCTCTGGACTGAACACAGAGCCACAAACACCCATAACATACCATGAAACCCCTCCTTCTAATAAACTCACTCACACAATGTCAGAAAGTGTTAGCACATGAATGAACGGATGCATGGCTAACAATAATGGCAAGAAATGAGAGCATGGCTAACGATGAATGGAGTGCCAGTATTACTCATTCATAGCTATTCCTTCACAAACAATACAAACCAGGAGTACAGAATGGTCCCGACAACAGACATCAGCTTGCTGGTCTCTTGTTTCTGCTTTGCAAGGCCAAAATCAGCTGCAAACAAGAGACATATTGGGTCATGTATTGTCTATGTCAGTATAGTAACAGTTTAGAAGAAGCTGTTTCACTGACTGATGGTGACTTTATCTCTCTCTCCCAGCATGATGTTGTTGGGAGTGAGATCTCTGTGGACGATCCTTTTCTCCTTGTGCAAGTATCTTAACGCCAGACACATCTAAGGAGGTACAAGTACAAAATTCAGTCATTCAGATGGACAGTTGAAATGTACTTAACATCGTACTACCTCATGTTATAAGGAATATCCAGAAGTAATTTTCCCTTCTAAATAGCCATTACAGGCCAATGGCACTATGGGTATGTGGAGCTACAGGTTTGACTGGTATATAGCCATTACAACCTTCGACAACCTTTAATATCTACTATAAATCTAATTTCTGAAGTTGGAACATTTAGTAAAATAGGTCTCTGTGATTTGTTACTTATCTCGAAACCTTATAGAACAGACAAAAGTACAAATAAATAGTGTCAAAAGATTTGGCTGACCAACTCGATTGTGTTCTGTAAATATAAACTAATTTGATGCCTGTAACACATTCAAAAAAAGCTGGGACAAAATAAGAGTGAACCGTTTATAGCATATTCACCATTTTGAAACATTCCACAACAAGCAGGCGATTCGGTAACAGGTGAGGGATCATGATTGGGTATAAAGCGAGCCCCTAAAGGCTTAATCTTAGCAAACAACAGTGGTTGTGGCTCAAAACTTTGTAACAAACTTGGTGAGAGAGTCGCCAAACGTTTGGAAAAGAACATTTCTCAACGCAAGATTGCAAAGAATTTAGGTCTGTGACGGTGTAGCATGAGAAACCGTCATGCTACTGTTAAATACAGCCACATGAGCTCATGAATAGTCTCCCTTTGCATCAAGAAACGCAACCTGAAACTCGAGAAAGTCAATTCTAATCAATTCTATACATAAATGCCACCAAGTTCTATGGGCCCAAGCTAATCTCAGATGGTCTGAAAGACAGCAGAAATGTGAGCTGTGGTCAGATGAGTTGACACAGAGGACGGTGAGTTCTCCAAGCTACAGACGAAAAAGACCATCCAGACTTTTGTGTCCTTGGCTCATTAAAACGTTTCTGTGATTACTGATGTCAACTGTCGGTAAAGCATAGTATTTAAAGTGCTCTATAAAACATTATTATTATTATTATTATTATTATTATGCTCTCAGATATTTGCTAGGCAGCAGGTATTCAATTACCTGAATGAAGATGTTCCACACTCTCTCTTCAGTGAACATCTGCTGCTTTTCTTTGAGTGAGCTGAAGTGGTCAGCAAGTGGTGCGCCCTCCACGAGCTCCATTACAATGTACAGCCTGTCACCTGATGCACATACAAAATCAGGTTGAAAAATCTCACTACACTGGAAAAATACAGCAAAGAAATTAAAAACAAATTCAAAGGTGATTCTTATTTATTAAAAATGTATGTGGCAGTTTATTTGGCATGCTAAATCAAACTCTAGAATATAATTTACATATATTTAAGAATATTTAATATCCAAAATGGGATACTTACATTCTAAAAATGTCCTGAAGTATTGGACGATGTTTGGGTGTGCCATCTAAAAAACATGCTGTCATTAGTGATACCACCAATATTCAGCGATATTGAATAAACTAGCACTAGACCAGGACGCAGTGAGCCTGTATGAACACACGAGGGCAGTAAAGCTACAGAAGTGTATGTAAATCAATGTAAACATACTGACTCTACCTGTTCTTTGATAATGGTGAGCTCAGAGACTATCTTCTCAACGCTGCTGTCTCTGGATTTCTTGTCATTTCCAAAAGCTGGGTTGTGGAGGTTGACCTCCTTTAGAGCCAGACAGTTCTGCGCCCCCTGTTTTCGAACCTTTCAACAGAAACCCACGGAAACCAAAACAAGACCCCCCCATGCCCCCCCAAAACCTTTACAGCACAATGATCACTGATCCATAGGATACCGAGTATCATTTGGAAAGTAATCTTCTCCTACGAGTTCTGCGAAATGCATTTCAGGCTGTAGGACTCATCTAAGATTAAAGACGGCCTTTACCTTGAAAACACTTCCGAAGGCTCCGCTGCCCAGATGGTCCAGAATGGAGTAGCCATTGATCACTTTAATAGGTGGCCGGTTCTGGTTCACCGCCTCAATTCTCTCCCTCAGTCCATCTAATTCTTCAGTCTGCAGACAAGAACAAAGGCTTTACACTCTGAAAAACCTGAAAATGAAGGTGGCCAGAAAGCTAAAACATTGGAAACACGGTGTCCAGAATACTTGTTTGATTGTGCCACAGATGCTGCCAGGTAGCCCAAGCAGACAGTTTGTAGAAAGCAGTCAACTGCAAGGTGGTTAAAGAGGCAGTGTGGACATTCACCAGCTACATATTCAGATTGTCCCATTCCACCTTAAACGGTGCTTTGGTTACATTCTGGCACCTGAGGCATTATAGCAACAGCTGTACCCTTTAAGGTGGAACAGGACAATTGGAAAAAAGAAGCTGGCATATATATGCCATATGTACAGCTCTGGGAAAATTTAAGAGACCACCTCAAAATGATCAGTTTCTCTAGTTGTACAGTTTCTGGGTTTGTGTTTGACCAAAATGAGCAGTTCTGTTTTATTCTATACACTACTGGAAACACGTCTCCCAAATTCCAGATCAAATATTGTATTTAGATCTGTTTATTTAGAAAATCACTAATGACCCTCCAGAAGCCTGTTTTTAGAACCATGCTCGCTGTGCATTTCACCCCAGTCACCGCTCGCCAGTCTTTCTGTAGGTCACTTGAGGTCATCTCACGGTGGTTAAGGGACATTGGAATGAGGTGGCGCTCATCACGGCCAGTAGAGAGTGGTTTTGGCCCTCTGCCAGTCTGTAGCTGCGTTGTCCTGTGTGTTTGCTGCTTGACCTTGTTCTTATGAACCAGACGCTCACTGTATCTGCCAGTAAAGCTAGAACCCAACCTTCTGTTCCTCACTAAGAACCTGCTGTACATGTGGAGATGCTGATTTAAGAAGAAACTGGAGCGGTCTCTTATTTATTTCCAGAGCTGTATATGTGTGTGTGTGTGTGTGTGTGTGTGTGTGTGTGTGTGTGTGTATACAATTTACACCTGTTTTATGCATGGAGCTACCAACGAATACGTGCTGAGGTGGGACATTTCAACAAGCGTTCTTCCTTCTACATCTTCCAGACAGTGCTACAGCACTATGTACTACTATGTAGATATGAAGGGCTGTTATTAGCTAATAATAACACAATGACTTGTAGTTACAGGTGATTATACACTAATAAAATAAGTTTTGTAATAGTTTTGTATACTGTGTTCCACATCTGACAATAGATCCGCCACACACACACACACACACACACACATGTTGTACACAAGCTCTTTTAGGTAACAGTAATATGAATATTTCTACATCCATGCTGCGAGCAAGTTAACACTCCTGAAGTAATACTATACATATACTGCACAGCTCCACTATCAGAGGTGGGTCGTAACTATTTACTCAAGTGCATGTACTCCGGTACAGTCAAATATTGATGGTTGTGTTTTCTGCTGGGCATTTTCTAATTTTAATCCTAAATTAGTAAATTCGTGAGTAAAGGAATCTGTTTTTACTAATTTCCTTTCTTGTGTTTTGTTTTATTCTGTTTTTGTTGTTGACATCACCTGTACCTGTTTTGTGATTGGCCACATTTCTGACTTTGGAGCTTAAACATTTTATTTTCGACCAAAATTATAAAGAAAATAGAAAAATGGAGTCATACAGACTTCAGTTCCTATGCTGACAGATGCTGGGTTTACTGAGAAGCTCCATTGCGATATGAATGCAGTTGTACTTTTACTTGTGACATTGTTTTACTTGAGTATCAAAACTCTGACTTGAGTATTGGTTTAGGCTACTCTACATCAGCTACTCCGACTGTGCTACCCTAAAACCACATTTCACAAAGCTTTCTGGCTGGTGTGAGGTATTTCAGTAGGGTTGCACAGAAGTGTTGGCTTGTTTGTAGCAATATGTGAATTTTGGCCCCTCTAATAACCTTGTAATTCAGCAACTCCAGCAGCATTCAGGCAAAAAAACGTACATGGGGCAAAGTGCATCAACTTCGAAATGTTACTGCACTGCATAGCGTAGGCATACATTTTCCCCGTAGAGGCTACACTGAAAAAAAAAAACGATGTCTTGACAGCTAAAATGATCCTTTACCTAGTTGATCTTTTATCTAGTTGAGAATCATAATTTTAAGATTATGATATCTTAACAATTCTAAACAAAAAGCTCATTTAGGATTTTTTACTTGTTTTTAGTGATTTTTGTAAGCCAACTCTTTTCACTATATTGGCTGTTGACTATACTGACTATATTATCTGTCAGTATTGTGAGAAAATTTGGCTAAAATGACTTAAAAACATCTTAAAATGAGCTTACAGCAATCCCAAAATAAAATTTAAGATACATCAACCGGATATAAAATAGTTTTACTTGCCAAGTTATCATAATTTGTTTGCAACATATGACCACGTCTTCCTCATATTCATTTAAATTCAGAGGTGTTATCTAAGGACTAATAGTCCAAAGGCTATTTGAGCAACCTTTATTTTCAGGAGTGTATAACAAATGAGTTTGTATTCATTTTAGGCAAACTAAATGCAGACATGCACACATGGCATGGTTGTTAATGCACACATGACTCAAGTGTCACAATTCTATTTCTGGAGAGTAGAAGCTGCAAGCACAGCAAAGTTTACCGAAAGCAGTGAAGTTTTTTCCTGCAGTGGTTTGTACGCTGCGATGTCTCTCACATAATGTCCGATATCGATGAACATCTCGAACAGTTCTGCGGGAAAGAGCCTTCACCAGCAAAGGTTCATATTCAGCAGTGCATGTTCAGTGAACCAAGTGAAGAGTATGCAACAAGTTTGCAAGCTAATTCCGTTTATCTGTATATTGTACCTTTTGAAGAGATGTCTGTTGCGTTCCATGCTAAAAAGGAAGCGGAGGGTCCTGAAAGCATAACACTTGAAGAAACAGCAGACAAAACATTAGCTTTATGTTCCTGTCTGCCAGGAAAACAGACAACAAGCATGCATCTCAGTGCACCTTAAGGAAGGACAGGGAAGGGGCAGTCGTGGGCTGGAGGTTAGGGAACCAGCCTTGTGACCGTAGGGTTGCTGGTTTGATTCCCTGAACCAACAGTAATGACTAAGGTGCCCTTGAGCAAGGCACCTAACCCCCAACTGCTCCCTGGGCGCCGTGGATAGGGCTGCCCACCGCTCCGGGCAAGTGTGCTCACTGCCCCCTAGTGTGTGTGTGTGTATTCACTAGTGTGTGTATGTGGGTGTTTCACTTCACGGATGGGTTAAATGCGGAATACAAATTCCTCTGTGTGAAAAAGCACAAAAATGGCTCAAAAACTCTCTACTCAGAGAATGATTGGCTTTGGATTTGATTTGACTCCATTGGTTCTGCATAACTGAGAGCTATTCAAAGTGGACTAGTGTGAAATGCTCCGTTAAAGAAGAACTTACTGAGTCATAACTGTTTACAGTGGTGATGAGTGCACGGCACAAAATGATATGCTGGCAAGCAACATTATCTTACACTCTAGTTTCTATATATCATATATATCATATATACTTAGATAGATCATCAAAGTGAGATTGCTGTGAGCTCATATTGAAATTTAAACTGAACTTAATTCCAGACTTGTTTTACATGTGTTAAGTGATTTTACTGCACCAAATTGTCTTATTATTTTGGCAGATCATTTTACTTATTATCCGCCAATGTAGTGAGAAAATCTGGCCTACTTAAAACAATCACTTTATCACTTACAAGACGTAAAACGTAAGATATATCAACTAGATTTAAGATCATTTTGCTTACCAGAATATCATTTTTTGCCTTATGGAACCAGATATGTACTGCATACGACCAGTTACCTCACATTTACCTCAGAGCTGTTATTACTGTATCCACTGTTTAGAGCTAGCTGCTGCTAACGCTGCTCAGTTCACCTGAAATACGTTTAGCCTAGCTGTTAGCTACCCTCGGCTATTTCACTCTAGAACTGATCCTCTAAAGCGAGTTCATCTTTTATTAATCTTCAGACCTGTATATTTTAACTTTCTGAGGCTCATTCTGATGAAAACACACCCCACTACAATCA
>CM067497.1:22594102-22627936 GCA_034552555.1 Semaprochilodus insignis
GTTGTAAATTTATTCTGCCTATTTAACCTTTTATGTTGCAACCTAATTGATTAGTTTATTATGCTAATTTATTCTTTTCATATATATATATATATATATATGGAAATATATGATTAAATAATTAAATAAAATTGTTCTCTTAATTCTTTTACGATTTGTCTTGTTTGAGTTTATTGTCCATTTATTCTACACAGTCTTTCTTTCAATCTAGTTTTCCAGATTAAAATACATATTCATTTCTTTTTCTTTGCCTTACGATATAAATGCTAGGCTACATTGAATATAAGAATCACCCTTTCAATATGAGGGTCAATGTATTTCTGAGTGACAAAGGCTGATAAAGGTTGATTTTTTTAGATTGATTGATTGATTGATTGATTGGTTTTGGACTGTCTACTGACCAACTAACAGTAACGTCTGTGCTTCATCACAGTGAAACCTGAGATTCACATTTCCGTAAACAACCCACAGCCCATAGACGGAGAGTTTTTCTCTGCCAGCTGCACCATCCAGGATTCCTGTCCTCTGTCCCTGCCACAGTTGGAATGGATGGGTTTGTCTTCCATTTCTGATATGGTGACCACCACCAAGGGCTCGGAAGGACTGTGGACTTTGGAGACTCGCGGACAGTTCAAAGCCAGCCGTCTAAGTGGTAGCAAGACGCTGGGCTGCAAGAGCATATTCAATGGCAAAACAATAGAGAGCAGAACTGTTCCGCTCAAGGTCTTATGTAAGTGAAACATGCAAACAACAATATACACCAGCAATCAAATACACTCAGTAGATATGGCTCCTCATAGAAGGTTCTCCTTAGCTTTAATTTAATGCTGTACTGTAGAATAAAAGTGAAGACACCAAACTATAAAATAGCACTCAATGAATTATACAGTCCACCAAAAGGGAGTCCTGATGAGTCCTAGAGTACTATATTTCCCAACACGTTGTCCTAGATGTTGTCAGTGGGTTTCAAATCTAGTCATCCTGGCCTAGTCATCTCCTAAACTGGACGTGCAGCATGGCAGCTCACCTTTAGGAGAACAGATGGGATGAACACATGAAACACAACTGCTCTACATCTGTGTCATAAGTGCACAGGTCACGCCAGAGGTTAGGGAACCAGAGTTATAGCTAGAATATCGCCGCTTTGATCCACTGAACTGACCGGACAGGACTGAAGGGCCCTAGAGCATGGCACCTCACCCCCAACTGCTCCCCAGGTGCTGTGGATAGGGCTATCCAAAGGTCTAGGCAAGTGTGCTCACTGTCCCCTAGTGTGGTGCTACTGAAACTTGGCAACAAATTCAGCAATAAAGTGTAAGATCTGTCTTTACTGTACCTCCACAGATGCTCCCACAGCTGTGAAAGTAGGTGGTGCAGATGCAAGTGTGGCTGAGGGCGGTACGGTCACCCTCACATGTACTAGTGAGAGCAACCCTGAACCAACTGGCTACGAGTGGCTGGTCACCCAGAAGGATTCCTCCATGAAGCCCAGCTCATCTAAAACGTTTACCCTCAGAGATGTCAAACGAGACATGTACGTCTCCTGCATTGCCCGTAACTCCGTTGGACAAGGTCAATCGAAGACAGTGCTGCTGAATGTCCGCTGTGAGTATTTCCTTGCTTGTTAAAAGTCCCTGACAAGAGAATGAACCCCTGAACACAGGATCCCAGAGTCCTGCCCCATTCAAGGGCCGTCTTGGTTGCGTTCATGTGGCCATTGTTTAAGATTCAGTGAGACTCAGCTAGCATTACTAACTCAGCTGGAATAACAGGCTAAAATATGGTAAGTGGGCGCTGCTGCCAAATGCCCTGTAAAGCCTGAAGAGGTTGGGAGTTTTTCAGACCACATCATATGTCTTTATGCATTAACATCACAGAAGGTTCTGCTTGATGTTTAGATCCTAATTCCAAAATCAGTTACTGTACACCAACACGCTACTTACAGTACATTAACACATTACACTTACTGACTCACTGTACACCAACACACTACTTACAGTACACTTACGCATTACACTTACTAAGTTACTGTACACCAACACACTACTTACAGTACATTAACACATTACACTTAGTGAGTTACTGTACACCAACACGCTCCTTACAGTACACTAACACATTACACTTAGTGAGTTACTGCAAATCAACACGTTACTTACAGTACACTACCATATAACACTTAGTTCTGCCCCCACACTACTGTGGCTATTCTTACAGTGGTGTTGGCAACATTGCACAGCAACATCACCTCACCCCTATCGCAGGTGTCTTCATAACTGCCCTACCCAAGGAGTAACTACTACACTTATCCCCTAACAAATAGGTCAAATCAGGTGTGTCTGAGCCATCGCCGAAGTTAAAGACCCCTGCTTTAGATGAATGAAGCTCAGGTTAATGTTTATAAGAACACCAACGTGGTCTGTCCTGCTTTATGCACCTTTAGCCCTGGAGCAGTACAGTATTAAGACTCAGCTATCATGTCTGGTTTCTCTGTGTCTCAGTCCCTCCCACCATCCTGGTCAACTCAACGTGCTCAGTGTCAGCCGGAGCTGTCCGGTGTGTGTGCCGAGTGGAGGCAGAGCCCAAAGCTAGTGTGTCCTGGACAGTTAATGGAAGAAGCACTCTTTTCCCACACTTCAACACAACGACTAAGTATGCAGGAAGTATAGCAGTGGCTGAGCTGACAGGACCGTCGGCCAGCAGTGTGTTCTGTGAGGCGTCAAATCGCTTGGGCAAAAGATCTTACCAGATGCCTATCCAGCGCTCACTGACAGAAGGTAGAGCATTTATAAAGGGAAACTCCCCCCCCCAACTGTGTCTGATATTCTCAGAGAGTCTCAAATAGTCAGAAAGTTTAACATCAATTCAACAGAACCTTAATGCTACCACAATCATTTTTCAGCCCTTAGAGAAACCTGTTAATGCCGTAAGGCACTGTCACAGCCATCACAGCCACAAGGAGGCCTGCATTTATATATTGTGGCTTATTTAAATGAAAGACATTAATAGAGATAGTAATAAGCTAAATACACTCATCAACAAAAGAACAGCTGCACCCAGAACGAGGTGTGGGATGGCAGTGTTATTGGGAAGGAAGATAAAGATTACCAGGAACAATAAATGATGATAAATTTAGACTGATATGATCAATATTTATTGAGCTACACATACAGAAGTAGTGTCTCTCAGTATGGTGTCGGGCCGCCATGTTTGCTAACCCAACATGCCAGACGTCTCGGCATGGAGCTGTAGAGGTTCCTAATGGTGTCCTGTGATAATCCATCCCATGCAGCTTGAATATCCTCACCCAGTTCCTGCAGATGGTGCGGTAGGGGTGGAGGTGGAGTGTCACCAGGCCTTCTGGACGTGTGATGCGTGACAACAAACCGTTCATCTTGGTGCTGACCACGGTGCCTGGTGATTCGTTGGTCGTCTCCACCAAGACCAAAGCGGGACTCGTTACTGAAGATGACCCGATGCCATTCTGAGTCATTCCATGACAGTCTGGCACGACACCATTGCAGTCTTCGGTGACGTTGACGTGGTGTTAAGCGCAGTCATGGTAACGGTCTGTGTGCATGTAGTCCTGTGTGGTGCAGCCGTCTGCCAATGGTGCTGGCACTAACAGGATGACTCATGGAGGACATCACTGCTCACTGAATTCGATAAGGCCCATCCTTGCTTGCATCACAGGCACGGCCGACCGAGAAACTTGATTCATTTGCATGTCTCATGATGTCAAACCTACCGACCAAGATTACTACTTACAGTGCACTAACACATTACACTTACTGAGTTACTGTACACCAACGCACTACTTACAGTACACTAACACATTACACTTACTGAGTTACTGTACACCAACACACTACTTACAGTACACTACTAAGTTGCCAAGTGTTACGTCTATACTGTGCTTCCTCTGAAATTGTTACCCAGACACGTTGTTAACGTGTTCAGTAACAAGACTCAGCAGTCAGGTCTGGTGTCTCTGTGTCACAGCTTCTCCCACCATCCTGAAGAACTCTACATGCTTTGGGTCTCCTGGAGGTATCCAGTGCGTGTGTCAAGTGGAGGCAGAGCCCAAAGCTAACATTGTCTGGATGGTTGATGGAAGCAGCGCTCTTCTCCCACACTTCAATACAACGACTCAGCATGAGGGAAGAATCGCAGTGTCAGAGCTGACGGGACCACCGGCCAGCAACGTGTCTTGTACGGCGACTAACATTCTGGGGACAGACTCTTACCAGATGCCTATCCAGCTCCCCGAAGGTAGTGCATTTATGAAGTCTGCGTGAGTCACTAGACAGTCACTGTGTCGTTCTTGTCAAAGCAGAATAATAAGCTCACCAGACAAAAATGAGCCCCCTGTGACTACAACATACCTAACAGCGTGTAATACCTCCACGAGCTCCAATAACAGCTGTGATTGGATTGGGCATGGACTGGACAAGTTTCTGGTTGTAGGCCACATCAGTGTTCAGACACTCTTGCATCAGAGAACTGTGCAGTTGGGCCAAATTTGGTGGATGCCTTCCCTGGCACAATTCTGAGGAGAATTCCCTGTAGACTGGGATTTTAGGCACTGCTGGTAGACCCCTATGACCGTACGCTTCCATACACCTGCAGATTCAGCTACTTCCTTCACACTATGGTCTTTGGCACGCCCAAATGCAGTCACTCCTTTTAGCCAATCATTAACATCTGCTTTGGAGCCATTTTCCACACATGGAACGAGACATTCCCTGCACTGTAGCACCTATTCCCAATCTACGGATCCCGTCACTCATACCCCGCAGGTATTTAAAGACCCCTCATCCTCGTGCAGCGCCATCTGCAGGAGCCTGAAGTTACTACCACTCCAAAACAAGTAAGGTCCGGTGAGCTTACATCGACTCAGAGTTGACCACGAGATGAAAGTTGCTGATTCGTAACATTAGCAGTAATGACACTGATGAGGCGTGTTACGGACATGCTAACATGAACTCTCCTCCTAGGCCTCAAGTCCTCCTTATAACTTGCTGCTGTTTGTGTAAAAGGTGAGAGAATAGTGTAGCATCACACTACTGGCTTACGTGTCCATGCACACAGGCTCATTTGCAGGTGTATGGAGACATATGGTCATACGGGTCCACCAGCAGTGGCTAAAATCCCAGTCTACGGGGAATTCTCCCCGGGACTGTGCCAGGAAAGACATCCTCCAAATCTGGCCCAACTGCGCAACTGTTTGATGCACGAGTGTCTGAACACTGATGTGGCCTACATCCAGAAACTTGTCCAGTTCATGCCAAATCCAGTCACAGCTGTTATTGGCGCTCGTGGTGGGATTGTACGCTATTAGATACGGTTCAGTCACAGGGGACTCATTTTGTGTCTGGTGAACTGTGTGCCCATGTTAGCAGATGAGATCTTTCATTAATAGTCTACTGCTGATTCTACAGGCTGTTGGCATTTGTGAATCACCATTTTGGTCACATCCTGAATAGCAGTAATGGATCAGAGTCATCCTGCTATCTGGGTTTGCTTCTTTACCTTTGTGCTGGAGCTACTGGACAGTTAGCTTCATTCAAACTGGATGCCAACAGCAGCATATATACAACCTATATCACACCTACATGGATGGATGACATTCGTGAGTCAGACGGGAGTTTACTAATTGACTAGCATTTAGAGGGCTGACCTGCAGTCATGATGTTACATGACCGTGTTAAACCAATGAAATGCAAGACATGTCTTTCGACACTGACGTGAGCCCATGGCACACATTATATTGTTGGCGAGTGAATATTTTACATAGTTCACCCCAAAAAGAGGAATAATGTGCCTGTCCAGGTATTTTTGAAAAAAATATATTTTTTTGCCCTAAAACTGGAGGTGTGGTCACCCTAACCTCAAAGCTCCAGTGCAAAACTAAAGAAGCAAAGTTCCGGCACCAAACATGTCATGCTTCCTTAATTGCAGGAAAACTGCTTTGGAACAAGTCTTCTTTCTCTACCTTTTCCAGGAAACTCAGCACTGATAGCCTCTGTTGTAGTGGTTGTGACGTGCATCATCGTAGGAATCGTGGTAGCTGTCTGCTTGAAAAAGAGGTAGGGTTTACAGACACGTCTCTTGGTCTTGCTAGTGTGAACTGGCCTGGACTGCATGCTTACTTCCTTCATTTGGCACCGCTCGCCAGTGTGGCATCTTACCCAAAAGTTTTCCATAAACCCCAAACTTTATCGTTCAGCCATGTTAACTGTTAAACTTTTGAGTCTGTATTTTAGTGCTAGATCAATGAGGCTAATGTTGCTAACACTAGCAGTCAACAGTCACCCAGATCTTTTCTGTAAATACATCTGCAAAACTTCTGTCAGCTTGCTCAAACGGCACCCAGGTCTTCACTAAGATTAAAACTCCAAACTCCACTTAGCATCTCATAATTATGACTTACTATTTCATAATTATGACTTAGCATCTCATAATTATAAAGTACTCTCATAATTATGACTTAGCATCTCATAATTATGACTTACTATTTCATAATTATGACTTAGCATCTCATAATTATAAAGTACTCTCATAATTATGACTTAGCATCTCATAATTATGACTTAGCATCTCATAAAGTACTCTCATAATTATGACTTACTATTTCATAATTATGACTTAGCATCTCATAATTATAAAGTACTCTCATAATTATGATTTAGCACCTCATAATTATGACTTACTATTTCATAATTATGACTTAGCATCTCATAATTATAAAGTACACTCATAATTATGACTTAGCACCTCATAATTATGACTTACTATTTCATAATTATGACTTAGCGTCTCATAATTATAAAGTACTCTCAGAATCATGACTTAGCATCTCATAATTGTAACTTGCTTTCTCATAATTATGACTTAGAATTTCATAATTATGATGTACTACATGGCCTTTTTTTCTTTAAGTGGCGGAAATGGGCTTTGATAAATATCTTGCATATTCACCCAGAATCAGCTTTTTCAGCATTTGTGCATAGCACAAATTAATAAACAGCATATATGTTTTAATAAACAGCATATATGCCCAAGACGACACATACGTGTTTGGGTTCTTTTTCCTGTTATGAACGTGTATGATTATAAAGCGGCATGTTAGGTTAAGCATCTCTTCCTGTATTTCCATGTACACCTTGGCTTTTCTTTAAGAGCTTTCCAGTTTGTCTTGTATTTCTCGCAAAGACCAAATTGCTAACACGCTGGTGTCTTCGGGTGACCGCTGAAGGGTCTTTTTGCTGCTGCTTTTGGAAAATAGCGGGGTCAACAACTTTACATGGTGATTGCAGCGCCACACCCATATGCCGCTTGCATCATGGGTTCCACAGGGTTAATGGTGCTGATATGTTTTTTTGGGGGTGGAAAAGCCCAGAACCGTTCAAAGCTTTGGCACCTGCACCGGCACCATGTTGGTGGAAAAGAGCTATGAGTATTACTCACTGAGGTTTCCTGTAGGTCAACTTAACATGTCATTATCTGTTTTTTGTCTTGCCACAGACAGCAGGTTCCTGCTCAGACCTCGTTCAGGTAGCCCAAACGAATAACTGATTGCCATGTGCTTGTTTAGAAAGATAAATGTGCTATGAAGTAAGAAATGATTCACAGTTTCATCAACAAGGATCAAAGTTCACTTCTCAAAGCATGAAGAATGAAACATGAAGACTTTTACAGCTGTCTTTTGTTCTAGGATGTGACTAACGACCATTGACTTTTGGGGTTTTAGGTCACGTAGACAATCCAGTGAAAAGAGTAACAACCAGTCTAACACTGACAACTTGAATCTTAACGACAACGTCTACGAGAAAAATGATGCTGGAGACAGAATCTATGCCAACACCATGGAGACTCCACAGACATACAAGGTACAACATACTGCCTCCTTCAAGTGACGCAGTGGCTCTACAACACCATCATTAACCCGTTTATCAGCAGTGTCAGGGCAATACGAACACAGATGGATTCAGTGCTTCTTCAATAGAGATACCAAAAATACCATACGAAGGTATACAAATGCTAACGACGACAGCCAGACACTGCATTGCAAATGGATGGTCCTGCTGTACTATGGTGTTTTACACTGTGGAGCTTTCATGCAACTAGTTGCATTGTGTGTGTGGTTGCATGCAACATCATTTCTGTGCAACTTCAGAGTTACACAAAACAACAAACTAACAAACAACACTCTTGCAACATCAAGCTGCATGCAACATAATTTCTTTGCAACTTCAAAACTTCACATAACTCACTGTACAAGGCTGGCTTTTCACTGTGCAACTTTCATGCAACTAGTTGTGAGCTGCATGCAACATCATTTCTTTGCAACTTTACAATTACACTAAACAATAAACACGCAAACAGGACTGCGCTCAACCCACTTTATTAGGGCGACTTTTCAATGTGCAACTTTCATGCAACCAGTTGTATGTTGTGAGTTGTTTCTGTGCAACTTTAGAGTTACACAAAACAATAAACAAACAAACAAGACTCCACACAACCCACCTATTAGGCTGGCTTTACACTCTGAAACTTTCATGCAACTAATTGGATGTTGCGAGTTGCATGCAACATCATTTCTGTGCAACTTTACAGGTTCATTAAACAAACAAAAAAAAAAGCAAACAAAACTTCACATAACTCACTGTATAAGGCTAGCTTTACACTGTGCAACTTTTATGCAACTAGCTGTGAGGTGCATGCAACATCATTTCTCAACTTCACAGTTACACTCACAATAAAAAAAGCAAACAAGACTGCACACAACCCACTTAGGCTGGCTTTTCACTGTGCAACTTTCATGCAACTAGTTGCACGACTTGTTGCATGCAATATCATTTCTGCGCAACTTCACAGTTACACCAAACCATAAATAAAACAAGTCCGACAAGTCAGTAATTATATTGCATGCAACAACTCACAACATGCTACTAGTTGCATGAAAAGCTTGTACGTTTCCATTGCACAGTGTAAAGTCAGCCTGATAAAGTGTGTTGTGTGTGAGACTGCCCCCTCTGAGTGAGTACATGCAGTTTGGTGTCTGTTATAGGAAACGATATGGTTTGGGTAGGGCCAAAAATGAATGCGACTCTATGGGAGGAAAGAGTGATGGGCTTGTACTTTCCACCGCATTCATTCCTTATGGGGAAAAAAACTTATACAAGAACACCATTCCTGATCATACCAATCATAACATTCCAGAGTAGTAACGGTGCTGATAACGTTGGCACGCTTGCTACCGCTGAATTTCAATTGAGTTGCAGAATGCTTTACATTATGCAACTCGTGAGATTCAGCATCATGTAGGCTTCAAGCAGCTAGAGTTGCATGCAAGTTTTACAGTGTAAAGACAGCCTTGCGATACTGCGGCAGTTAAGACGTCTGTAAATGGGATCTACTGTTTTTGACCGTCTGTGAACGACACATTAATTATGTTTACAACAAACATGATGATTATATCACATACAAATAAGCTACCTGGCCAAAAATGCACCACCTTGCATGTTTGAGGTGGCAATAACTTCAGGCTCCTGCAGATGGCGCTGCACGAGGATGATGTGGCTATAAATCCCTGCGGGGTGTGAGTGACGGGATCCATAGATTGAGAAGAGGTGCTACAGTGCAGGGAATGTCTCATTCCATGTGTGGAAAATGGCTCCAAAGCAGATGTTAATGATTGGCTAAAAGGAGTGACTGCATTTGGGCGTGCCAAAGACCATAGTGTGAAGGAAGTAGCTGAATCTGCAGGTGTATGGAAGCGTACGGTCATACGGGTCTACCAGCAGTGGCTAAAATCCCAGTCTACAGGGAATTGTGCCAGGGAAGGCATCCACCAAATCTGGACCAACTGCCCAATTCTTTGATGGAAGAATGTCTGAACATTCATGTGGCCCAAATCCAGAAACCTGTCCAGTCCATGCCCAATCCAATTACAGCTGTTGTTGGAGCTTGTGGAAGTGTTACACGCTATTGGGCACGTTTCAGTCACAGTGGACTCAGTGTTTTGTCCGGTGAGCTTATGAACATCATCAAAGTGGTCATTTGAGTTGAACATCATGATGCTTTCTGTGTTTGTTAGGATGACCAGTGCGACATCTACCAGAACTACTGAGGCCTTCCCGACATCAAGATCACTGCTCCTCAAAGCAAAGCTGAAGTAGCCGTAGAGCCGGAGAGTTACAGCTGACACAAGAGAAGCAGCATTAAACTAGAGTCTGTTGGCACTGAGCAAGGGCTGTAGCCTGAACGCCCCTCACTATGTGGACCCTTTGTTCTTGTTGTCGCCATGTTCCTGTAATCCTGAGTATTTTCTTTGTATGAATTTTCTTTGCTCTTTATACATATATATGGTTTCATAAATAACGTGCTCTGTGCAAAAGTTATGGCACATTATGTTATTGCATTAGTTTTTCATTGTTTACAATACATTAAACATATAAATGGAAATTTTGCACTAAAATTGGTCTTATTTAGGTTTTTCCCTGTAGAGGATGTGTTAATAAACCACGGGTGTACAAATGTTTGCATAGTGCATTATAGGAACGCTCATTTTCGAGCTGTAGTATCAGATATGTATGATGCAATATTAATTTATTATGGGAATTTTTTTTTTTTTCAAATACAGCATGAGTACAAAATGACTTTGTAAAGTATTCATGTATGTATACATATATATATATATATATATATATACATAGTACAAATCCTGATATACCACATATACTCTTGATGTACCACAGTATGATATTTCTCCATATCTCCACCTCTAATATATATTTAGTGGTGTAAAAGCTTTGATCTCTTTTTCTGCACAGTGTAAAAGCTCTAGTTCTCCTTTCAGTTTATGAATATTCATGATGGACCGACCAATAGAATTGCTCCAAACCTGCTTAGAAATAAACCTTGTTCTATCAGCTCCACTGCAGGTTAAGAAAGCTGGTTCATCCTCCTGTAAAGCTCCATTCTGGAGGTGTTTAAGGTGGACTGTATAATTCCATGAGGGCTATTTTATAATTTGATGTCTTCATTTTTATTCTACAGTAAAGCTTTAAGATAAACAGAAGGAGAACCTTCTATGAGTAGCTGTGTCTAAACCTTTGACTTTGTGCTGTATGTATGTGTACATGTGTATTTAGGACAAAATATTGAATAAAGTGTTCACCAATCATGTTTATCATTTCTCTTTAACTGCCACTATAAAAAAAATATTTATCAGTGACCAACTACACATTACACCCTTACATTTCAAAAGAGGCATCTATGGCTTACATGTATGTCGGGCCGCCTTGTTTGCTAACCCAACACGCCAGACATCTCATGGAGCTGTAGAGGTTCCTAATGGTGTCCTGTGATAATCCATCCCATGCAGCTTGAATATCCTCACACAGTTCCTGCAGATGGTGCGGTAGAGGTGGAGGTGGAGTGACACCAGGACTTCTTGACATGTGATGCGTGACAACAAACCGTTCATCTTGGTGCTGACCACGGTGCCTCCACACACGGACTCGTTGGTCGTCTCCACCAAGACAAAAGTGGGACTCGTCACTGAAGATGACCCGCTGCCGTTCTGAGTCACTCCATGACAGTCTAGCACGACACCATTGCAGGCTTTTGTGACGGTGACGTGGTGTTAAGGACAGTCGGTGTAACGGTCTGTGTGCATGTAGTCCTGCGTGGTGCAGCCGTCTGCCAATGGTGCTGCACTAACAGGATGACTCATGGAGGCATCACTGCTCACTGAATGTCTGTAATCGTGGCTGTTAGGTCAGTCAGGTACAGCAATAAGACCCGTCCTTGCTTACATCACATGTGCGGTCGAGCCTGAAACTTGAATCAGTAGCATGTTTCACAATGTCAAACCTACCCACCAAGTTTCATTCCTGTTGGTTGACTCCTTCTGGGTGCAGCTATTTGTGCTACTACTCTGTTGATAATGATGATGAGTGTGTATACAAAACGCAGGGGCCAAACGCGATCCATTTAACAATTCATGGAAGGAGGAAGTCTGGCCTACTTTGACAAAGGCAAAGGAAGTGCACTGTAGAAAGCACTTTGGGCACAGCAGAGACTTGATGTCTATTTGCTAGTGAGATGCAAACATCCGCAGCTGCGAAAGGTAAGAGATATAACATAACAGCAGCAGTAATAACAATACAACTGTTTGCATAGTGTTATTAATGCACTAATATACAGCTCAAACCGCTATACATGAAATATGAACTGTATATACTGTTAGTATTGTTAGGTATCTAACTATAGACGGTAGAGTAAGTACACTGTAAGACATGAAGACAAAAACACTACTGTTACTAATAAAGATGGCTCATACTAATCATACTATTTAGTTAGCTATGCTAATGCTAGCTACTTGGAGCTAATGCTAGTAGCTAACGTTACATATACTAAGTCCTGGCTTTCCATCTGGACATCAACACACAGTAGATTAAAGTTGTTCCTCACTATGGAACTCTCAGTTTAAGATGATCTGCTTCAACCGGCATACACGGATACAATCACACAGCATGGCTGTTACTTACAGACTGTGGTTGGGGTTGTGATGCAGGTGGAGCTGCTCCTCTCTTCAGTCTCTTCAGGGTCAAACGGTGAGCGGAGCTGCTCCGTATTGTCCAAGAGTTTGGGAAACTGTCTGGAGTAAAATGTGCAGACTGCAGGATTGAAGTTGGATCCTATTCACCAGCTTGTTTCAGGAATGTTCAGGTCCACATTAAATGGTGCTGCAGTTACATTTTGGTGCCAGTATAAGCTGCAGCATTTAAGGTGGAACGGAACATTGGATTAAGAAGCTGGTGAATAGGAAGCAGCTTCAGCCACGTTTAAAGATGAACACCAGTCATGTTCTTTGATAGCTCTTTAGGAAGGTTATGGGAAGTGTTGACATCACCTTCACAGCCATTGCTGTAGGCCGCCGTCGCTGCTGCTCCCTTGTCATTAGTTTGCTGGGCTGGAACTTGAGCTGGTGTATGTGAATGTTGGGGGTGGTACAGTTTAGGGTCTTGGAATCGGCCCGTATTTGAAGGAGGAACAACAGTGTTTGAGCTTCACGGTACATCAGTTCTATGTACTGAACTGATTCAACTACAACAATGTAAATACCGTTTCCTATTCAGGCACACCTTAAAGTTATTGAAATATTACTATGTTTCCATAAATAGTGCTATGTGGACAAAGTGGCTTTTTATTATAGATTTCTAGTATTGGAGTTAAAATAAAATTACGAACATTAAATCAAAATACAAAATGTTCTGATTTTAAATTCTAGGGAACATTAATAAATTTATTTATATACTTGTTTGTTGTATAAATATTAAATCAAAATACAAAATGTTCTGATTTTAAATTCTAGTGAACATAAATTATTTATATACTTATTTGTTGTATAAATATTAAATCAAAATACAAATGTTCTGATTTTAAATCCTGGGGTTTGTTTATTTATTTATTTATTTATTTATTGTATGAATATTAAATCAAAATACAAATCCCAGGGAATATTTATTAATTAATTACTTTTTTTTAAATGTATATATTTAGTTTGACTTGTGTAATATTAAATGTGTTCATGAGAAAATGTGTTCAGCAGTATCTCCTCCTCATTAGCATTTCCTCTTCAGCATGCTAACTACTTCAGTAGAAATCTCTGCACCTTCAACATGATTGATAAGAGGTTAGAATACGCCGTCGGGGCAACAGCACTACTTCTTCATCCTCTCATGTTGGACTGATTCCACTCCTACAGTGCTACAGTGACTCACTATCGCCTCTTCAGGTACAGACTGGTATTACGAGGCCAGGGCTAGCTGGTTAGCATGCTAACTCTGCAACACAAAACATTAAAACTGGTATTTTGTCAGATTCAGTTGATAATTTCAGTTATGCATTTTGGAATGTTAGAAACTAGAGATCGTACCAATTGCACCCATTACTTACATATTGTGGTTGCACTTAAATTTACATTACACTGAAATTTGCTAATTATTTCCACTGCTCATGCCCAGTCTCAAGGCGCACATGGCCTTGAGACACAGAACACGTCTTCCTAAGTTTTTGATGTTTTTGTTTTTACTTTAAATATTGGATCCAACAAGCCGCAGATGTTTAGGATCTAGTTTTGATATTTGGAATTGAATTAGCAGCCATGTATGTTGAGGCCACCGATGAGGAGTTTGTAGATGAAAGTCAAGCAACACTGGAATCACTGTAACCTTTGTTTTTTCTAGGTTCTGAACTCCAGTTATGGACAGATATGAAGCGCTCAAGGTTTTCCTAACTGGTAAAAGCCTTCTTCACCTTCACCTTCTTATACTGCCAGGTCCAGACTAGGGTCACGGTTGCAATAGGAAACGCAGAGAAGCAACAGTCCCCAGCAACTTCCCCTATCTCAATCTGGAGAACCCCAAGCTTGTCCCAGGTCAGCTTAGAGATACACTCATTATCAAAAGAACAGCTGCACCCAGAAGGAAGTGTGGGATTGCAGTGCTGTTGGGAAGGAAGATAAAGGTTACCAGGATCAATAAATGATGATAAATTTAGACTGATATGATCAATATTTATTGAGCTACACATACAGAAGTAGTGTCTCTCAGTATGGTGTCGGGCCGCCATGTTTGCTAACGCAGCATGCCAGACATCTCGGCATGGAGTTGTAGAGGTTCTTAATGGTGTCCTGTGATAATCCATCCCATGCAGCTTGAATATCCTCACACAGTTCCTGCAGATGGTGCGGTAGGGGTGGAGGTGGAGTGACACCAGGCCTTCTGGACGTGTGACGTGTGACAACAAACCGTTTATCTTGGTGCTGACCACGGTGCCTACACACGTGGATTTGTTGTTGCCATTCTGAGTCACTCCATGACAGTCTGGCACAACACCATTGCAGTCGATGACGTTGACGTGGTGTTAATAACGGTCTGCATTTATGTAGTCCTGCGTCATGCAGCCGTCTGCCAATGGTGCTGTTGGGTCAGTCAGGTGAAGTTATAAGGCCCGTTCTCGCATATGTCACATGTGCAGCCGCGCGTGAAACTGGAATCACTCGCATGTCTCACAACGTCAAAGCTACCCACCAAGTTTCATTCCTGTGGGTTGATTCCTTCTGGGTGCAGCTATTTGTGCAACTAATCTTTTGACTATGAGAGTAACTGATTGGCCACCTCAGAGCTAACAGTAATTACAAATTCCCGGACTGGAAACTGGATTCGAGGTCTGGATTGAAAACCTCTGCTCTAGTAGATCCACCATCTCCCACTGGAGGGCCTGAGCTACAGGCTGAATAACATTGCTCTAGAAATATTCTGCAAACTAAAACTAACCCAGTGAACCTGAACTAACTCTCTTCTCTCTTCATCTCCACAGCTTCATGGCTGAGCTGTCTGGGTCATGGCTGGGAGGTTCAGGTGCCAAAATCAGTTCAAGCTGTCGAGGGCAGCTGTGTGATGGTATCGTGCCGCACCAGCCCGCACGATCGAGTGACCTGGTACAGGTATAAACGTGTGGGATACCCTGTAGTGTATTCCACAAACACAGCGGATATATTAGATGAGTTCAGGGGAAGAACATCAGTGCCTGGAAATCCACAACTGGGAAACTGTACCCTGCAGATCAACAACATCTGCCAAGAAGATAATGGAATACAAGTGTATCCATGGATCTATCCGGAGACATCTGAAAACCCGTATAAATACATCACGATAAATGTCGGTGAGTATGCAAATGATGCAGTTATGCAAAACCTCCAGCCAGAGCGTTAAACGACAGCTGATGTTAACCAATATAATCTGTGTTTTCCTCCTAGTGAATCCTGAGATCCACATTTCTGTAAAGACCCAACAAACACAGGGAAGTCTTATCTCCGCCAGCTGCACGGTCCGGCATTCCTGTCCTTCATCTCCACCGGTGTTACAATGGGTGGGTTCCCTTAACGGTTCTAACGAGGTGACCACCACCAAGATGGCATCGGGAGGACTGTGGATGACGGTGATGAACACACAGTTCAAAGCAAACCTCCAAGACCACGGCAGGAAGCTCAGATGCCAGAGCACACTCCGTGGCAAATCTATATACAGCACAGCTTCTCCGTTCAACATCCTACGTGAGTAAAGTCGGCAGTCAGTCTGCCAACTGAATAGACGGTATATAAGTTATTTCCATGTTGAATAGAATTGAGGGTGAGTGTTGTTTGCTGTCTGTGCATTAAAGGCCAGTGGTTGAACTGGTGAACTGAATTGACCTCTGGGCGTTAATGAATAACAGTACTATGTAAAAGTCAGAGACCCTGATTAATTTAACAGCCACTGTGAATGGAAATGAAAGTAATCAGGGTCTCAGTAAGTACATACAGAGATTCTGAAGAGATGAGATACAAGAGTATTCACCTGCAAAAGGAAGGAGAGCGTCAAAAAGGTTCCAAACCTGGTGTATAAAATGCTGTAGATTGGACCGTGCAAGACCTGGTAGAACACCAAAGCTTAAAGCTTTCCTCTTTGAGAGAGAGGAGAACATCATCTGGCCACTTAGAGGATAGCACACTGATAAAAAACAGAACTGGACCCTCAGATTATGGATGAGAGTGCAGAACACTGTCTGGACTGAGAAGGAAGTTCAACCCTGGTCACAGTTCGCAGTCACCCCAGCCACCCCCTCAGCCTTTGCTAATGCCACATGGATTTTACTATCTGAGAATTTGTAGCTACCTAGCTTGATGTTATCTTCTCTGAAGCTGAAACAATCCATTTCACCTGATTGTACAAGAAATAAGAAGGGCCTACGTTAACACTAGCAGGCTAGTTTCGTAGCCCTGAGTTGGTCTCTTGTAGCCGTGTCTGAGGCCGCTCTCGTTGTCGCCTGTGGGCGTGCACAAGGTCCAAGGTCCTAGCTAGTTCTGAAAGCTCATATTACTAGTGAGGAACAAATGTGTATGGAAAGCTAACTGCTTGCATTCGTGGCTAGCTTTATTGGGTGGTTAGCATGCTAGCCTGACTCACCAGGGACACCAACAACGTCCGCTACTTTCTTCCACACTTCATTTTTTCCTCAGATGTATATGTACAAAGACGCATCATATAAACTGGGGAAAGAGGAAACAGCGGTTATGAGCTGGTCCTCCATGTTTACCACCACACTGCTGAGAACTGGAACCAAATGCTGGTAGGAACCACAAGTTCAGAGAGCAGGACCTCAGACTCCCGTGTCTACGATTGGTCTGAGGAATTTGTTGGAGCCAGTCGTTCACAACGTCGCCTTGTGGTGTCATAAAACTCTCAAACTCTCATAAAAATCTCCTCTGCCGCTTTTTGCTCAATCGCATCCACGGTTGTTTGTCTCTTTGTCATCTGCTAGTGTGAACGTAGGGTTACTCGTGTTCAGCTACCAGATCAACTACCACTAAGGCACACTACCTACCAATTTCATGGCCTGTACACAATACTGGTGATAGTTTGCAGGCCTGAGAAAGAAGGTGGGGCTAATATACATGCTTTATATTCCCTGTATATTTTTCACAGATGCCCCCACAGATGTGAGAGTCGATGGCCCCGCTGTAGAGGAGGGTGGCAATGTCTCACTCACATGTGCCAGTAAGAGCAACCCTCCGGCAACTGAATACGAGTGGCTTGTCACCCACAATCACACCACCGTGAATCACAAATCGGCAAAAATCTTTCCCCTTCGGCATGTCAAGCGAGGGACGTCTGTCTCCTGCATTGCCCGTAACTCCTTTGGACAAGGTCAATCAGGGCAGCTGCTACTGAACGTCCAATGTGAGTAGCCTATTGCATTTTCTTGCTCAACACGAATTGTTTGACATCAAGTGTAGCCTTTTAGCTTTTAGCATAGCAGTGTACTAACAACGCTAGTTGCTCCTGAACGGCATAAGATTCAGGGCATGTCTGATGTTGATCTGACTGTTGGTGTTACTATGTCTCAGTCCCTCCCACCATCCTGCTGAACTCAACGTGCTCAGAGTCGCCGGCCGGAGGTGTCCAGTGCATGTGCCAAGCAGAGGCAGAGCCCAAAGCCGCAATCCTCTGGATGGTTAATGGGAACGCTACTATGCCACACTTCAATATCACAACACTGCATACCGGAAGAATAACAGTATCTGAGCTAACAGGTCCACTGTCCAGCAACGTGTCCTGTATGGCGTCTAACCACCTGGGCACACAAACTTACCAGATGCCTCTACAACATCCTTCAGGTACTGCATTCCAACAAGGTGTACCAATCAAATGACACAATCAGACCTTGCTGTTTGAAAGCTTAATGGTTAATTCCCTTCTCCTGTCCCGTCCAGGAATTGTTGGATTGATAACTGGCTCTGTAGCAGCTGCGGTGTTTGTAATCTCAGGGATTGCTGTGGTGGCTATCTGGCTGACCAAGAGGTACAATTTACAAATCGCCCATTACTTGGTTCAGCGCTGACCATGGTCCCTCCACACACGGGTTCGTTGGTCATCTCCACCAAGACAAAAGCGGGACTCGTCACTGAAGATGACCCGCTGCCATTCTGAGTCACTCCATGGCAGTCTGGCACGACACCATTGCAGTCTTTGGGGATGTTGACATGGTGTTAAGGGCAGTCGTCGTAACGGTCTGTGTGCATGTAGTCCTGGGTCGTGCAGTCGTCCGCCAGTGGTGCTGCCACTATTCAGGACTCATGGAGGCATCACTGCTCGCTGAATGTCTGCAGTCGTGGCTGTTGGGTCAGTCAGATACGGTGATAAGGCCCACGCTTGCTTACGTCACATGCACGGCCGAGCGTGAAACATGTCTCATGATCTCAAACCTACTTTCATTCTAGTTGGTTCATTCCTTCTGGGTGCAGCTATTCGTGCAGCTATTCTTTGGACAATGAGTTCATTAATGGCACAGCTGAGAATATAATTCCATAATGGACTAAAATGCTAAACCCTTGTGATGTCCTTCCACAAGCCTTACATGTATGTGACGGATAATTCTACATCTGTTCTCTGTCCTGCTACAGACGCCGGCACCTTGCTGACCGCTTCACATTAGATCTTCCGCCCAGGTAGCATTTACAAACTGCTTATACAGTTATGAACCTGTGCTATTGAAATGTGATAGCATAAACAGTACTGTGTATCTGAGATCTCTTTTCATAGATTTGATTTCCACTCAAAATCATGTACCAGTTATTTGTTTTTCAGCATCAGGAAAAAGCAGCACATTCCATGCATTCCTTTATCCCACTGTTTGGAAGACTTGCTGTAACATGGAGAGAGAAGATGAGGCATGTTTGCAAGTGCAAGTCCGATTGTTTAACACGAGCCAATGAAGCAAAACAGACAGCAAAACTGTTCCGGCCCAAATCTGGCCCACATTCCCCATTTTCATCTGGCCCACTTGCTGCATGTACTGACGCCACTTGGGTGGACCACTCCCGGTTGCAAGATATGGGCCACATGCGCGCCAGATTAGGGCCACACCTCAGCCAAAAGTAGGCAACTCTGCTGTATCTGTGCCAGAAGTGGACCAGATCTGTTTTGGGCCAAATGCATGTTGTTAATATGTGGGCCAGCTTTGGCTCACTGCAGATTGCCAGTGGGCCAGCAGCGCCATGGCTTTGCCAGATGTGGCCCACATTCTCACGCTATCTGGGTGTGTTATCTAAAGTACTCCTAAAAGGTAAGAGGTGTAAGTGACAGGAGGGAAACCAAAAGACAAAACCAAAGAAATACCGGGGCAGGATCAGACAGGAAGTTACACTTGCTTTTGGGTTCTCAAAGACATCTGCAGACACACCAGCCACGAAGTTCAGTCTTAGAAGTTGGTTTAGCTGGTTTTCTGCTTCCTCTCACCATCCAAATAACCCCAAACACATTCAGTGGTGTTGAGGTTCTGGACTCTGGAGTGGTCAGTCCATTGTTCTGAGACCACCAGGAGCTTCTTTGTTGGATGTGTGTGTCTCCTTTTCTCAGTCAGGAGATTCTAGAACAGCTGCACCTCCTTTCAGACCTCCATAGCGTTGAGGTGTCGTCTCACTGTGGAAAGAAACACTGCCAGGTCTTCCAGGTGGTTGTTAGGAGTCCCATTGTTTTCTCTGTAGTTTTTTAATCATTTTTTGAACTCCAGGTTTGGGAACTCACTTATTTTGCTTTGGGCTTTCCCTGTTTTTCCGCAAGTGGGTTACGTTGTATGTAATCTCCTCAGAATATATGATATGATATGTTGTTGTGCCATTTTGACTGGAAATTAAAAAAAAAATAGTGCTGTCTGATTTTTGCACAGTACTGTAATTCATATAAAATTTGTATCTACACTCATTGTCCATTTTATCAGCTCCACTGACCATATAAGAGCACTCTCTATTAGTTCTACGACTACAGACTGTCGAGTTGAGCCCAGCCGAGCTGCACCATTCAGTGGAAAAAGCGGCTGAAGTGTACAGAGCAACAGATGGACTACAGTCTGTAGTTGCAGAACCACAAAGTGCTCCTATATGGTCAGTGGAACTGATAAAATGGACAATGAGTGCAAATACAAAGAGGTGGTTTGACCTGTGTACATTATCTTAAGGTTAGAGATTATTAACCCTCGCTTTGTGCATTTAGATCACCCGCAGAGTCGAGTGGAAACAGTGCCAAGCAGCTGAAGACTGAAGACTTGTACCTGAATGACACTGTCTATGTGAATGACATGACGGAGGAGGATCGCTACACCTACATCACAGAGACTCCACAGACTCCTACAGTCAAGGTACAACACAGTGTCTGAATATAATAGCTCTACACTGTCAGTCTATAATTCATATTCAGACAGAGCCATTCATAGTAGTTTGGTGTGAAATGACCGAATACAGAGAAACAAGATTCCTATACAGTGGTGGTGATGGGAACCATGGGTCTCCATCTCTACAACACACATACACTATATTGCCAGAAGTATTCACTCACCCGTCCAGATCATTGAATTCAGGTGTTCAATCCCTTCCATGGCCACAGATGTATAAAACCAATCACCTAGGCATGCAGACTGCTCCTGCAGACATTAGTGAAAGAATGGGTCTCTCTCAGGAGCTCAGTGAATTCCAGTGTGGTACCGTGATAGTCTAGTTATGAAATTTCCTCATTACTAAATATTCCACAGTCAACTGTCAGTGGGATTATAACAAAGTAGAAGTGATTGGGAACAACAGCAACTCAGCCAATAAGTGGTAGACCATGTACAATGGAAGAGCGGGGTCAGCGGATGATGAGGCGCATTGTGCACAGAGGACATCAACTTGCTGTAGAGTCAATCACTACAGACCTCCAAAATTCATGTGGCCTTCAGATCAGCTCAAGAACAGTGTGTAGAGAGCTTCATGAAATGGGTTTCCATGGCCGAGCAGCTGCATCCAAGCCTTACATCACCAAGCGCAATGCAAAGTGTCGAATGCAGTGGTGTAAAGCTCCGCCACTGGACTCTAGAGCAATGGAGACGTGTTCTCTGGAGTGACCAATCACGCTTCTCCATCTGGACGGTTGCCAGGAGAACAGTACTTGTCTGACTGCACTGTGCCGAGTGTAAAGTTTGGTGGAGGGGGGGTTATGGTGTGGGTTGTTGTTCAGGAGTTGGGCTCGGCTCCTCAGTTCCAGTGAAAGGAACTCTTAATGCTTCAGCAGACCAAGAGACTCTGGACAATTTCATGCTCCCAACTTTGTGGGGACAGTTTGGGGACGGCCCCTTCCTGTTCCAACATGACTGCACACCAGTGCACAAAGCAAGGTCCATAAAGACATGGATGAGCGAGTTTGGGGTGAAAGAACTTGACTGGCCTGCACAGAGTCCTGACCTCAACCCGATAGAACACCTTTGGGATGAATTAGAGCGGGGACTGCGAGCCAGGCCTTCTCGTCCACCATCAGTGTCTGACCTCACAAATGCTCTTCTGGAAGAATAGTGAGAAATTCCCATAAACTCATTCCTAAACCTTGTTGAAAGCCTTCCCAGAAGAGTTGAAGCTGTTATAGCTGCAAAGGGTGGGCTGACATCATATTAAACCCTATGGAATAAGAATGGCATGTTACCCAAGTTGACATATGCATGTGAAGGCCTACGAGCGAATACCTTTGGCAATATAGTGTATAGTGATTTTACTGGATTAACTATCTCTGCAGCAGGAAGTGGTCTTGTGCAGCAGTAGCTCAACACTGGCCGTACAGCTCGATGGTACTGGGCAGTAGACAGTAAAGTCATTCCAACTGCCCCAAGACCTAGCACAATAACACCACTAACACACATACACAACCTAAACTATCAAACAGCAACATTACCCACAGCAGTAAGTGCCTTTTCCACAGCTCGCGTCCCATCGTCCTCCTCATGAGCTCCTAGAGGCCAGGGCCAGGCAGTAGCAGGTCAATACAGTGTCAAATCACTCTAAATGATTTCGATTAAATCTTAATGCTTATAAATCTGTGGAAATGATGAAACTGATAATGGAGTACTGTATTCATTCCACTGTAGGCTTATACACTGTACATGATTGGGTTTATCTGCTCTAACACACCTGATTAACCTCATCAGCTATTTACACTGAGTTGCCAAGTACACCTGGCTGGTACATACACTCAGTGGCCATTTCGTCATGTATGGCTGCCATACAGGTGCACTTTAGAAGGTCACAGTTATTGACTGCAGCCCATCTGTCGCTTCACAGTTTATCTGCCAGTTTATCTGAAAATGGAAAAGGACCACCATATGGACGTCGCCATTGTTGCCATGTCGGTGTCATTGCTGTGCTGCGTTCACCTCCATGGTCACCACCAATTCACCTCCATGGTCACCACCAATTCGGGTTAAACATTGTGGGGAAAGAAATTTCCAACTTTTGTCACTTGGCATCCACTAACTTGGGTGTCAGTTGTGGGGGAAGGGAGTCTTGGATTGCAGTGCTATAGGGAAGATAAAGATTACCCGGAACAATAAATGATGATAAATTTAGACTGATATGGACAATGTTTATTGAGCTATACATACAGAAGTAGTGTCTCTCAGTATGGCGTCGGGCCGCCGTGTATGCTAACGCAACATGCCAGCGGGCCAGCAGTGCCATGTGCCATGCCAGCAATAATCCATCCCATGTAGCTTGAACTACTACTACAACTGTTGTTCTGATGGTGGGTGTATGCTGTTTTTATTAGAATTCATACAGTACCAGTGTTCTTTCTCTATACATCCATCAAATCTTCTCAACAACTCAAACTCTTATTGCTAAATTTCCTTCAGGATCAATAAAGTATCTATCTATCTATCTATCTATCTATTTTCCATGTAAAAAAAACTGCTCAGTTTGATGCATAGTTGCCGTTGTCAACTTTTGTGGTTTTAACGGTCAGCCTCAAGGCTAGAATGGTCAGGACATGACCTTAAGCTGGCCATCAGTCATGTTACCATGTGCCACACTTTGGTGCCCGTTCTCTTAGTGTGCTTTTGTTTTCCTTAGATGGCTAGCTATTTAAACTTAGGATCAGGATACAAGATGGTCAAATACATAGGGTGCTTTCACAGGTACCTTCTTCTCAGACAGTTTGGTCCAAACCAAAATAGCAAGTATGAAAGGTGCCTTGGGCCACAGTCTGGACCAAAGGACCAAAAGCGGTGGCCTCAGTCCAGTTCAAACTTAACCATGGTTCATCCTGTTAGTGCAGCACCATTGGCAGACGGCTGCATGACGCAGGACTACATGCATGCAGACCGTTACGACGACTGTCCTTAACACCACGTCACCGTCACCAAAGACTGCAATGGTGTCAATGGAGTGACTCAGAATGGCAGCGGGTCATCTTCAGTGACGAGTCCCGCTTTTGTCTTGGTGGAGATGACCAACGAATCTGTGTGGAGGCACCGTGGTCAGCACCAAGATGAACGGTTTGTCGTCACATGTCCACATGGCCTGGTGTCACTCCATCTCCGCACCTACCGCACCATCTGCAGGAACTGTGTGAGAATATTCAAGCTGCATGGGATGGATTATCACAGGACACCATTAGGAACCTCTACAGCTCCATGCCGAGACGTCTTGCATGTTGCGTTAGCGGCCCGACACCATACAGAGAGACAGACTTCTGTATGTGTAGCTCAATAAATATTGATCATATCAGTCTAAATGTATCATCATTTATTGATCCTGGTAACCTTTATCTTCCTTCCCAACAGCACTGCAATCCCACACCTCCTTCTGGGTGCAGCTGTTCTTTTGATTAGGAGTTTACTTTAATTAGCGTATTGATTTACTCAATGAGTTACTGACTTACTATCTCATTTACTCATCACCTCTACTTATCTACTGACCTACTAACTCACTCACTTGATGCCTAAATGGAATCTGGGTAATTCTGGGTGTATACGGATCATACTTCTAGAATAACGCTTCCATAGCTGTTCCAGATCTGGATGTACAGAAGAGTTTTTGTTGAATACTTTCATACAGTTAAGCTGAAAATACAGTCAAAGTATTGTCTATGTTTGCTAGGATGATGAGTGTAATGTCTACGAGGACTACTGAGACCTTCCTGACATTCCGATGCCTGAATGCTCCTCATCAAAGCTGAACTACAACAGACTTCATACAACGGCCTTCAACACTGTATTCACTGTTTATGTATTTGAGTATTAAAGCTGAGCATTCATTTTAACTCCAGACTGTATAGACTGAAATAGGACAGACTAACTTTAAACATGCATTTTAATAACCTAAAAATAAACCCTGGATGTATTAGCATATTATTTTTGTACTTGACGAAATGTTAAATAAAAGTCCTTAATTGTCGTATTAGCCTTTACCTTTATTACACCTTCCATTCCTTTCAGGAGACTCACTTTCAGTTTCTCAATGAATGATCTGCAGCCACACCTCAGAAGTTCAGTCGTAGGCCGCTTTCACACTAGAGCTTCATTTCTGGACCCAGAACTACTTGTTCCACGAGTTTGGTAGGTAGGGTCAAGTACGAAAGCTGTTTTGTAGCCTGGCAGTGACCCAGAGAACTGACCGCTGCATGATCTCCTGAAATAGGTGGCCTTGGGTTCACTTCCAGCGAAGTGTTCAACCTATCTACTCCCGTGGCTTCGTGTAGGATTTGTGAAGGTTCATTTTGTAACTGTGAAGTCTTGTGACACATGGAATTGCGCAGTCGACTCACGGTTCAGCTGGAATTCTTGTGTTTGAAAGTAAACCAATAAAAATAAACCTCACTCCCAAACAAGCCCCGAATCGGTACGGGGTGCGGACTTAAGTACTGGGGACAAGTGTGAAAATGCACTTAGAGGTTAATTGCATTTTATGCTTCTCAAGGTCTAAATAATCCCCATTTACACTCATCAGCCCATAAAACCTCATACTGTCTCAGAGGTTCCAGGTTCACTGTTCCAGTGCAAATTTGGGAGCTGACTTCTCAGGGAGCCCTCATGTCTTTGCTGCCTTCTGGCTCTACCTTTTAGTTATGCTGTTTTAGCCAGGCCTGCCGGAGTCACTGCTGCACTATACCATATAGTGTTCTCAGTTCTTCTAACAGAACTAACTGTCTGTATGTTGTCTTTGAGCTGAACTACTGCCCATCCTGTGTGGTCTGATGCGTAACTACAGCCCATCCTGTGTGGTTTGATGCGTAACTACAGCCCATCCTGTGTGGTCTTACCAACTCCCGGTCACTGACTAAGGATAACTTCAAACAACACGGATAGCTATGTGATAATCATTAAGAAGACTTGGCTGGATAGCACCGTTCCCAACACAGCAATTGAGGAAGTGGGTTACACCATTCCAGACAAGATTGCTGAGTCTGAGGAGTAAAGGTGGAGGAGTTAATAAGGACTGCTGTACAATTACAGACATTATTGGGCCACACTGTTCCCCAGACTGCTGGCTTTAAATTGCAGACTATGCCGAGAGGGAGGAACTACTTAGTCTCTGCTCTGGGTAAGAGATGCCTCTTTCAGGGCTGCCAACATGCTGGCTTACAGGGAATGCCTGGAAAGAATTCAAGAAAGGCATTAGAGAAGCCAAGTGCAGGTGTGAGCGGCACATTGTAGGGCATGTTGAAAGCTACAAAGCCTGTAGCATGCAGAGAAGCATTAAAACCATAACGGGCTACTGGAGTAGCACCGCACGCCTGCTGCACTCCCTGACACCCTGAACCAGTTCTTTGCATGCGTCAATCTCCAAAATTGCGGAGTATGAACTTACCCAAGAAGGAGCATGCTCTTCTTAGTCTTACTAGTGCCACCAGGTGGGATCCAACCTGATTAAAATAGACACCTCCAAAGCATTTACACTTACATTTATGGCATTTAGCAGACGCTCTTATCCACAGCAACTTACCACCGTGCTTAGTGTCCCGTTGGATAATGTTTCCTAGCTAGTACGGGAAGGTTAGAGTCTTGCCAAACTTGCCATGAGCTCAGACGTTGCCCGAACAAGGGCCAGTGCTGATACCTAGAGAGAAGAATAGAAAGACATATATAAAGCATAAGTGCACTAGCTGGCAACCCCAACCCAGCGCTCATACCTAGAGAGAAGGAAGGTTATTGTTAGTATACGTGCAGAAACAAAGTATTTCAACATACACATCTACTAGTGCTCACTCAGTTAAGTGCTTTACAAAGAGATGGGTCTGCATTTGAAGACTGCGAGAGACTCAGCTGTTTGGACAGCCAGTGGGAGTTCATTCCATCATCTGGGAGCCAGGACAGAGAGGAGTCTGGACGCTTGTCTTCCATGCGTCTTCAGGGATGGCGGGTCGAGTGGACTTGAAGCTCGAAGGGCTTACGGTATATGTCGATGGCTCTGTATAAAACACTCTCCGGTCATATGCCAGCATATATCACTTTAATGATGACTGTAAGTAATGGTAAGTATCAGACTCGCTCTAGTGACTGCACACATATATACATATATAAAGGTAAGTAAAGCATCCAAGTGCCTTATTTCTGAAACCCAGCTAGAGAGCTACCCTGATGTTTTATCTTCTTATTATCATGTTTTCTATTCCTGTAGCTCCTACAGTTTTCACATATCATCATTTGCATTATGCGCACATCACTAAGCCATAAATGCTACACGTGCCTAAACCCCACTGTGACGGAAAAGCCATCCAAAGCTGTTTACTACCAGCACGAGCTCAAAGAGGGGACGGAAAAGGCCGACTCCTTCCTTGTTTAATCTTACACGTAGCTTCTCTAAACATAAGGCCTCACGTACACGGGGAAGATTATGGAAAGCAGCCACTCCACACGGGCCCGTGTAAAAACAGCAGATGACTTTGCCTGCTCATGAAAATCGGCCACAGTTTATGGCCCTCATTTATTTGTGTTCATTAGTTGGGCAGAAGGAAGTGCTACCGTATCAAGGCTGAGGACCTGAGTGGGTTCGGACCGTAGACAGCTTACTGCTCAGTAAGTCCAGAAGCAGCGTGAACATGAATCAGAACAAGCGAAACAAAGGTATAGCATAGCCACAGTGGACGTACGTGTTACTGGACTGAAGCTCGAGTATTGTAGGTGGGAGAGCAGTGACGGAAAAGGCTTCTTTCTGGGATTTCACATTCCTGGCATTAATGTAAGTACATACTCCTTTATAACAGTGGGAGTTAGCATCATGGTTATATCATGGTAAGTTAGATATTGTAATACTGATCATTGTTTATGATGGGATCTTACAAAATAGTCACTGTACAGTTATTTCATTTGGTGTCTGACTGTACAGTACAGTGGATGTACACTAGTTCACATCATCATAGTAAGTGAGCTATTATAATATTTCTGATTGTCTATTATGGGCCAAATAAGAAAGAGTCACTGTACAGCTAGTTATTTCATTTGCTATCTGACTGTACACTGCAGTACATGTAAAGTATTTAGCATCATGGTTATTTCATGTTAAGTGAGATATTATAATATTGGTCATTGTTTATGATGGTAAATTAAAATAAACAAGAACACTGTACGGCCAGGTATTTCATTTGCTATGTATTGTGCTCAAATGATATCAAATGAATGAAAATACAGGCAAAGTTTTAACAGTGTATAAAAAGTAAAATGATCATTTTATTTTCAGGAACACATATTACAGCTGTCTATTTTTTTATGGAGCCCCTGTAAAAAGTTTAGTCACTAAGTTTTATTCCTAATAAAATATGTATTTGTGTATTATTTATTGGAATAATAAACAACACACACACAGATAAGACCTCCTGAGAAACAATTAAGCATGTTTTAATAACCTAAAATTAATATTCACACAGATTAGTGTTTTATTAGCGTCTTGTTGGCTGCATTTTATGTTTTGGTTGAATTCTTGTGTCATAAGTTTTACCCAATTAAAAGTGGAAGTAGCCACAAATACACTTCAGTAAAATCTATATTGAAATATATTAAAGTTTATAAAAGTAATAAGTACCATTTTATTTTCAGGAACACATATTAGGGTTTATTAAGGTCTACTTTTTCATAAACAAAGTCCAAATAAGACACATGTAAATAGTTTAATCCCTATGCTTGATTCATTATAACCTGAATTGTGTATTATTCATTGGCATAATAAACTGCAAACATGTAGTTAAGACCTCCTGAGAAACTATTAAGTCTGTTAAGCATAAATTAATAACCTAAAGTTGATATTCACACAGATTAGTGTATTATTAGTGTCTCGTTGGCTGTATTTTATGTTTTGGCTGAATTCTTGGCTGAATTTCTTTTTTGGTCTTGTCTTTCCAATCAAAATATCAAGTTATCATATGCCAAGACAGCTAGAACCTCATGTGAGCCCTGGAACTGTTAGGGATAAGATGATACCCTAATAAGATGATCAATTCATGGTTAATAATTTGCATGATTTGTGGTCACTGCTTAACAACCTCTAATGGTATTACTGATAAATTATACCTTCTGGAGAAGGATGTTATATCGCATTACAAAAAGCAAAGTAAACCCTCCATATGAGTGATAAAATCACTGTAACATACAACCTCAAGTGTCTTATTGCTTTTATTAAGCAACACCACATTCCACAATAAGAACAACATACCAGCAGTGAAACATGGTGGTGGTAGTGTGATCTTGTGGGGACGCCTCATCACCTGAGCAACTGACGGAACCCAGAATTCTGCTTCCTATCAGATAATCCTGCATTAGAGCATAAAATAGGATCAAATACACAATTTCTTTCAGAAATAATCTCAGTTCTTATTAATAATAAATGACTGTTTACTAATAATAACTCCACAAAGAAAGAGAAGAGTTTCTTATTGTTGCCAAGAAACCACAGATAGCTAAAACAGGACAAGGATGTTTAGTTATCCATCATTGTGTAATGCAGGAAGATAAAGCTTACCAGGATCAATAAATGATGATACATTTAGACTGATATGATCAATATTTATTGAGCTACACATACAGAAGTAGTGTCTCTCAGTATGGCGTTGGGCTAACGCAACATCTCGGCATGGAGTTGTAGAGGTTCCTAATGGAATTTCAAAAATTTGGATTCGTACAAATGGGAGTCAGCAAAAGTGTAGGCCCACTTTTCTTGAAATCTGTCCCCAAACTTTAATAGAATTACAACTACATTACAATAAAATTATATATAATATATAATTATATAATTATATATAATACTACGGTAAAGGTATGATGTCTTTCTAATAATTCAATTCTTCTTGTGAAACACAAAAATATAAATATATTGTATTGTACTAGAAATCTACTTTAATATCAGCAGTCATATGTATATATATATATATATATATATATATATATATATACACAAGTCACTTTCAATGTACTAGACTTGTACTTTCTATGTAATATGTATTTAATATGTTCTTAAGTATAAGTGAATCTTATATATACAGATTTTAATTTGATATCTAATTTGATATCGTAGAATCTTATTAGCACAGTTAAGTACAATTACTTCTATAAAAGGTAATATAAAATATTGTACAATATATATTTAGCATACTTAGTACATAGTATATCGAAAATGGCACACTCTCAGATTCCATATGGTAATCTGTCATTTGAGTTATGACATAAGTATATTTCATTGTCCTAGAATATACTTTAATATCAGCACGTACATTTCAAGTACATTATTGATTTGTGTGGTAGGGTTATATATATATATATGGGAGTCTTTAATGTGCATATCAATACCACATCAGACAGTAATGCTATGGAATCTGTTTGACTCTTAGAGAGCCTGATAAACCTACGCCTACATTAGTTATGACATACTTCTGTTAACACTAATCCGGGGCTCACGACTGTTATAAAATTCTTCTACATGTGATCTTAACCTGTTTCTACTTCAGTCTTTACGTACTGGTCCATGTCATGAATCAAAAAGCCTTTTGTTTTGGTCTTATTGGATCTTGGTGCAGCTTTCAATACAGCTGATCACGAGATACTAATCTCGGCATCGACTGTAACTCTAATCTAACCTCTGGCACGGTTTTAGAATCATTTAAGCCACATTAAATGGAAAGATAGTTTGTGGTTTCACTGGGAAAACACTCATTAAAAAAAAAAGAAAACATTTCAAACTAAACACAGGGTTCAATCTTAGGGCCTTTGCCTTTCTCTTTGTATCGTCTACAGGAAACAAGATAAGCTTGATTTAAGAACTGCTTGATTTTCATTTCGGTGCTGTTATTAACAGGTCAGCGCTTTCAGACAAGTGAAGGGGCGTAGCGTCCCAGTGTTTTATAGAACAGACCAGGAGCCAATTTTTTTTTTTTTTTTTTTTTGGTGGTGGGACAAATAAAAAGCTAAAAACATTGATTCTTCAATTTAATTTCATTCAATTTGTGAATGTTTTCTAACGACATGCTAAGTAAGTGCTAGTTAAACGTTCTGTGATGCAGACAGTTTTATGAAACTATCGCCCAATCAGAAATCAGAATGATTGAGCTCTGGTTCCAGCATGCTATCCAGAATGCAGTCTTGAGCAGTCCAGGGTAGTCCAGAGTGAAGTCTACAGATACAAACTGAGCAGAGGCTTTTATACCACTGTTGATCTGTCGTAATTCCCTCAGTGCCGTAAAATGCCTGTCCTGTTCAGGGAAAGCAACTCTTCCTAGAGGGTAACAAATGGTGAAAGGAAGCTTTTGGTATCAGTATGGTTGACAAATGATAGAAACCAACAAACATGTATCAGATCATCTGTAGAACTAATAGAAGTGAAATGAAACAGGTTTACAACAGCATGTACTGCAAATGCACTGTGATCTGTTATAAATGAGATTCTTTTGATCATAGTGACTAATTTGACCATCTATCAGTTTGGAAAAGGGGCTGTCTGTATAACCTTGGCAATGCGTCACTCCCAAGGACAAACACTGTATGTATGAAAGGCCAGTGCTTGTGAGAGCCGTAATACTCATGCAATGAAAAACATGCATCTCAATTTTTGTCGATTTTTACTTTTATGCATCATTGGAACACAGCAGCTGCTGTTTACACTGTGTAAGAATTTCTGAAAGAATGGACCAGCAGAAATGGCCCAAAACTGCTTGAAAAGAAGTCTGGTTCCATTGACTTACATTAGAATGGAATGCGGTTTTTGTCCTCTCCTGTAAAGTTACCATTTTGGAGATGTTTTTCTTTGAACAGCTACAATATGCTACATGACGCTATGCAATGCTATGCCATGTCCAGTGGATCTAATATAGAGGGTCAGTGCTGGTTTATCCTCGGTTGGTCATCATATTATTATTATTTAGATTGTTGCTGTTTCACTTGAATCAAGTAATCAGCTTTCTGATAAAGTAATAAGCCACTATAGATTACTATAAATTATTGCTTCCATAAAACCCTGACAAAATGCAATAAATCAAATGCAAATAATCATTATTACTTATTAGTAATAATATTTTATCACTTCTTCCGCCAAGAGACAAAGTGGCCTGTGGTTGCCAAGCTGTGGTTGCCATAATGGTCAAATATTACTCCAGCACAGTGTTTTCTAATAACCTCCCGCATTAACTCAGAATTCAATTTGTGTGGTCAGAAGTCTACATATTCAATGTTTTACAGTGGCTCTGGACAGGGCTCAGCCAATCAGATTTGAGAACTGGAACTACACTTGAAAATAAGGTGCCGTCGTGGGTTTCTGTAGCAATGCTATGGAAGAACCACATTTGGTTTCCAGTGGAGTATGAAGAACCTTTAAATGGTTTAAAGAACCATCGTATAATACGAAGAATCATTCAGCTGGTACATTTACATTTTGTGAAGTCTCTTTAAACCTTTAAATGGTTCTTCACAATCACAAATCTTTATAGAACCAATAGTGGTTCTTTTATGGAATGGCTACCAAGAAACCTTTTGTGGCACCTTATTTTGGTTCTTGAAAAGCCATTCGTTGAACGTTTTTGTAGGGAACTAAAACGGGTTCTTCTATGGAATTGCTAAAGAAGCCCTACATATCACCCTATAGTGATTGTCTAAAGAACCATCCACTGGATGGTTTTAGAGGACCAAAACTCTGTGGAATCACCAAAGGAACCCTTTGACATAGCTTATTATGACTGTCTAAGGAATCATCCATTGGACATTTTAGATACCTAATTTTAGGTACCTTATTTTAGTTCTCTAAAGATCCATCCATTGGGCATTTTTAGACAACCAAAACTGGTTACTCTCTGGAATCGCCAAAGGAACCCTTTAAAGTACCTTATTTTGATTGTCTAAAGAACCATCCATTGGAAGTTTTAGAGAACCAAACCTGGTTACTCTATGGAATCGCCAAAGGAATCATTTGAGGTAGCTTATTTTAGTTCTCTAAAGAGCCCTCCATTGGACGTTTTAGAGAACCACATTTGGTTACTCTATGGTATTGCCAAAGGAACCATTTGAGGTAGCTCATTTTGATTGTCTAAAGAACCATCCATTGGACATTTTAGAGACCTCATTTTAGGTACCTTATTTTAGTTCTCTAAAGATCCATCCATTGGATGTTTTAGAGAACCAAACCTGGTTACTGTATGGAATCACCAAAGGAACCCTTTGAGGTACCTCCTTTTAATTCACTAAAGAACCATCCATTGGACGTTTTTAGGGAACTAAGAAGGGAAGAAGGGAAGTTGTCTATTTTATGAATATTTCAGGTTTATTAAGTTCAGGTGTGTTGAGATATGTTGGGATCTGGAATAGCATGACAAAGGATGTGGATCGTTATCTTCCAGTATAATAAGAATAATAGTTTTTATTCCTTTCTCAGGACAATGGGGTCAGACTATATAATCCTGTCTGTCTACATCCTCACCTTCTTGATTGGCCTGCCAGCAAACTTGCTCGCCTTCTATTCCTTCGTCAAGAAGCTTCGCGTCAAGCCCACCCCTACTGACATCCTCTTGCTGAACCTCACCATCTCCGACCTCCTGTTCCTGATCTTCCTGCCCCTTAAGATGTACGAGGCAGCATCGGACATGGGCTGGTCGCTCCCAGGCTACCTGTGCTCCATCACCATTTTCTTCTTCTTCTCCACCATCTACACCAGCTCCCTCCTGCTGATGGCCGTAAGTGTGGACCGCTATCTGTGCGTGGCGTTNTATGCACATAGCTGAGTAGCTTTAATTCTCGAATTCCTGTTAAATTCATTTCCATACCTCCTTTGTGTGCAGTAGAGAAGCGCAGCAGTCAGGAGCACTAATGCAGCAGCTCCGCATCCTGCAGCGGCGAGTGAGTACATGGACGTTCCAGAAGGGCCTGCAACAAAAACAAAATGCTACTGTACTAGCAGTGCTAAAATACATGTCATTAACAGCCAGAGTCGCTTAGCTGATAGCAGCCATG
>CM067497.1:22628436-22645685 GCA_034552555.1 Semaprochilodus insignis
GAGGGAGCTCATTCCAGAACAGTGTAATTGAGGGACCTCATTCAAGAGCAGTGAGAATGGGGAAGCTCATTCTAGAACAGTGTGCATGGGGAAGCTCATTCTAGAACAGTGTAAATAAGGGAGCTCATGTTAGAGTAGTGTGGATATAGGAGCTCATTCTAGAACAGTGGGGGAGCTTAGTCTGTCTGCCTGTTTGTTTGTCTGCTTTGCCATTTTCCATTTGTTTTTTTTTTATTCCAGGGAATTTGAATAATTGGTAAAGATAGCCCAATGCTGTTTTAATAAACACCCGGCACTCTAACTGGGTCATTGTAACAATGCAACGCAATGGTATGATAATGTAAACAAACCCGTTCTGATTAAAATACCCAGCGTGTGTTCTGGCCTAAATTATTTCAAAGTTGGGTCACCAAATTAACCTGGTTGGATTGTTTCCAGCCCAGCAGTGCAAGACACATGCAACAATTAAGACACCAACTCATCACATCTCACATTTCACCATGATGTGATTTCATTACTTTGGTACAGAAAGTTTAGAATTTTATTTTAATTCGAATATTTTTAAATATAAACACACGTGACCGAGGTCTTACTCACACAGCAGTGACGTACAAACAATAAAAAAACACCAGAACTCTAGAAGTTATTTTAGAGAATTTTATTTTATTCAAAGGCTGTGGACATGCATTTTGGAACATTGTGGATGGGGAGCTCATCCGAGAACAGTGAGGATAGGGGAGCTCATCCAGCATGAATGGGAACTCATTGTACAAGAGTGGATGGAGGATCCTATTCTAGAACAAAGTGAGGATAGGGGAGCTCTTTCTAGAACAGTGAGGCTAGGGGAGCTCATCCAGCGTGAACTGTGGTTAGGGGAGCTCATTCTAGAACAGCGTACATGGGGGTGCAGCGTGAATCGGGGCGCAGCGTGAATGGGGCGCTCATTCTAGAAAACTGTAGTAAGGGGAGCTCATTCTAGAAGAGTGGACGGAGGAGCCTATTCTACAACAAAGTGAGGATAGGGGAGCTCTTTCTAGAACAGTGAGGATAGGGGAGCTCATCCAGCGTGAACTGTGGTTAGGGGAGCTCATTCTAAAACAGCGTAAATGGGGCGCAGCGTGAATGGGACGCACATTCTAGAGAACTGTGGTTAGGGGAGCTCATTCTAGAAGAGTGGACGGAGGAGCCTATTCTAGAACCAAGTGTATAAAGTGCAGTAAAAATAAAGTTGATAAGGTATGTTATTAATAATCACTTTTTGCTGTTTTGGCATACTGCATTTCTAGAATGAAGGGTGATGTCTACAGCGTTTGATGAAGGGTCTGGTTTTAAACCCCCCACAATCACACCAGCCTCAATGGGAGACAATGAATCTGATGGAATGTTCTAATTCACAGCACACAAATGTGGTTCCTCATGCAATACTGTCATTATGAAGAACACAGACTTCAGACATGGCACACTCAGAGACATCACAGTTCTAACACGCTCAGTAACACGACTTAGAAGTGCAATCACTGACTGATTACTGTCACGTTGCGCTGAAAGTATCTACTGAAGCACCTCCGAAAGCATGTTTATTTCCTAGAACAGCTGTTATGCATAGTTAGAACTGCACTGACGTGTGAATTCCCGCTGTGTCGTTCATCGTAACACTCTTTTTTTTTGTTGCGGGGTTAAGGCCACCAGCGGAAGCATTTGGGAAAGCACCTTGTGACAACAGAGGAAAGATAAATAAATTAAACAGTTAAAAGTTTCACACCAAGAAACACTCACTGTTAACAAGGTTAGATATGACGAAAAAAATCATACATAAATAACATCACAAATGAAAAACAGACAATTTAACGGCTAACGTGGCTAGCCATTAGCCTGACACAGGAATTCTACCTTTTCTGTGTTCAGATTTATCTTTTAAAAGTTCACAGAGTGGAAGCTTAAAGGTGCTAATGCTAATTTCAGTGCACAAAATGTATTCGTTATTTATGTTAAAAGATATTAAAACGATAAGTGGTGATCTCGTGTCCATCAGTGTGTGTGTGTTTGGTCGTTTCTAAACCTGGTATTGCTTGGGATCATCATCCAATAGCTGCTATGACTAATCAATACTACATTTCTTGGTGTTTTAGTGTGCATCCTGTTCTGATGATATATGGTGTATTATAAGCACATTCACACATATATTGCCAAGGTAAAAATGGCTTTAAATACTGAGCTTAAGTGATCTCGCGAAGTACTGTATATCATCACTGTCCAAAGAAAAACAATAAACATCGACAAATAAAATAGAGATGCATGTTTTTCTTTGGGCGACGACAATATGCAAATAATCATCATCATTATTATTATTTTCCACACATCTTATAATGAAAGGCTAAATCTTAATGAAACCAAGCTAAAAATGAAACAGAGGTTCATGTCGTACACTCTCATTGGCCAGGTGGTAGATGGTGATCAATGGCTACGAGTGGAAATGGTTGGTGCTACTTGGCATTGAGTAAGTCCAGTGTCATCCAGTGTCCTCAAGGTATCTGTAAACAAGAGTCCATACAGGAAAATCTAGATCAAACACATACGGTACCTTTACTTTGCGCTCAAAAGTCCTGGTCCACAGTTTAAAGAATAGTTTGGTGAACAGAACTCGTTTTATCTTACCCTAAATATGGTCAACTAGCTTCAGATATCAGCTGTCTGAAGTTTGCCTGGTTCCTTTTCCTCTGGAGCTATAAGGCTAATGTTGCTGAACAGCTGAAGGAAGCTTATGCCCACTGTGCAAAACAGCCCCTGGTATCTCGTCCCAAGTTGGCTCGCTGACCTGATGCTAGCTTCAATGGCAACAGTGTTTGGCTTAACAGTTCTTCTTCTGGAAATGCTGCTTTCTAGTTTGGAAGCGAGATCTTACACTTTAATGGTAGTCTATAGGCAGTAGTCCTATAAGCAGTCCATAGGCAGTAGTCCTATTAGCAGTCGATAGGCAGAAGTCTACAGGCAGTAGTCTATAGGCAGTCCACAGGCAGAAGTCCTATAGGCAGTCCACAGGANAGGCAGTAGTCCTATAGGCAGTCCATAGGCAGTAGTCCTATAGGCAGTCCATAGGCAGGGACTGGCTATGTGTGCTTGTGATGTGGAGCTTCCTGTACAACATTGGTATTTATACAGCATTAAACGTTCAGCGCAGCGGTCGTCCCATTTTAACGCAAGTGGATTAGCATTTTGTCTCTGCTATGCTGGTGATGTATGATTGTGAAAGCTAGCAAGTGTGGAAAATGACTGCGGTCATTAGTTGTGACAGGCTTACTTCAAGCTACTGCATACCATCTAAATTCATCCATGGTTCTAGATAACACTATGTCATATGTCAGTGTCAGAAACCACATACGTAAGTCTTGTAGAGAACCTCAACACGGCTTGCACGCAGTTAGCATGATGCTCATTAGCTTCTATTACTTCAGGCTTCAAGTTACTGCGTACTATCTACTTTGGTCCATGTTTATACGTAACACTGTGTCACACAGTGTCAGAAACCACATACGCAAGTCTTGTAGAGAACCTCAACACGGCTTGCACGCAGTTAACATGATGCTCATTAGCTTCTACTGCTTCAGGCTTCAAGTTACTGCGTACTATATACTTTGGTCCATGTTTATATGTAACACTGTGTCACACAGTGTCAGAAACCACATAAGTAAGTCCTGTAGAGAACCTCCACACAGCCTGCATGTGGTTAGCATGATGCTAATTAGCTTCCACTGCTTGTTCGCTACATTAGCCTTGTACCCCCAGTCTAAAACTAAGGATATTACTCCGAGCTATCTGCCCCTTTCGAGTGTTGTTCTTGTACGTTATTCAGATGTCTGAAGTCATCTGCGAGTGGTTTATTGTTGTGAAGTGCTTTAAAGTGGAGCTGCTAGTGACAAATCAGCCTCTTTAGCCCATTAAGGTGAAAGCAGGAGTTTTATCATCATGTTGTTTTGTGTGAACGATGGCAGTTGCAGCCGTCCTCTGAAGGTGAACTGCGATAAGCCGCTAATAATCACATATAGAGCTCATTTTCTATCATCACAGCACTTTTCCAGATGGATACGTGGGGGGGCGTTTTAGCTGCGTTTAACTCCAAATTTAGCTCTGAACGCTAATGAGATTTCATTCAGCACTTTTTTTTGTTTCTCCCGCTTCTGTTATCTACTAACTTCCTCTGTCTCGCCCCAGCTGAGTTTTCTTAGTGGGGGCATTGCGTATGAGACGCCGCATTAAATAAACAACTGATACCGAGAATGGAAATGAGGAAAGGCAAACTAAACATCATGCAAGCGCTTGTAGATTAGCGCCATCAGGGGAGGGAAAAAAAAAGAAGAAAAAACTAAAAACAAATAAAAAACCTGCATGGAACAATATGTCCCGTTATCTAAGTCCAAGCTGAATAAATAAACTGTGAAAAATGGTCTTCAGGTTCCGTGGACTGCTCCTAGCGGAGAACGCCCCGTCGCCTTACAGCACCCATTCAAATAGCGGCCTTTGGGTGATACAGCCGTCTCGCAAAGTCAGCCTCTATACAAGAGTTTCTGGTTCAGTCCACAGGCAAAGCCAGCAAAGCAGCCAACGCATGTTGGTGTCGTGAGGCTTTGGGTTTCCCTGTCCTCCAGGTCGGGGGTGGGGGGACACATCCTGTTGCGAGACGCCTCTACCCTCCAGCTCAGTGCAACGGCTCACCCGGAACGCTCCCACTCCCGCCTTGGTGCAGCCGGGCCCGCAGTAAAGCGTTCTCGCTCTTCAGCTCATCCACCTGAAACCAGCGGCAAAGGTTTTAACCCTTAGAAGTCTATTTGAGGGCACATTCGGGTCAAAGAGGACAATGTATCCATCACTACACCTGCTGTAAACATTTCTACCTGCCTCCTACAACAGTCTCGGTTTCCAGTTTAAAGGCTTGTAAAAATAATACAGCTAAATAATAATACAGCTAATATTACTGCTATTAAGCCAAACATCTTACTGCGGCCTCCGTCATTACTTAAACTAGCAGAACTGACTATTCAGTTAAGAAGGACAGCAAGCTAAAAGCTAAAGCTAACAAGGTGGCTACCTGGCTGTCCTGACACCTCAAAGTTACATTAATGTTGGCTTGCTTGTATTCACTGCCCTATAGATTAATGCCTACCAGTCAGGATTAGTTAGCATCCCAGGGATTCCCAATGGCTGTATATTTGTGTAATGCATGCTGGGAAAGGATACTGACAAATGAAAACATGAAAACAATATCTCACTAATATACGCCCATCAGCCATAACACTGAAACCACCCTGTATCTACACTACCTTTCCAGTTTATCAGCTCCACTGACCATATAGGAGCACTCTGTAGTTCTACAGGTACAGACTGTAGTCCATCTGTTTCTCTGTATACTGTATTACCCTGTTCTTCAATGGTCAGGACCCCCACAGGACCACCACAGAGCAGGTATTATGTGGGTGGTGGATCATTCTCAGCACTGCAGTGACACTGAGGTGGTGGTGGTGTGTTAGTGTGTGTTGTGCTGGTGTGAGTGGACTGAGAATCGTCCACCAACCAAAACTATCCAGCCGAAAGTGTCCTGGGGGCAGCGTCTTGGGGGCAGCGTCCTGGGGGCAGCGTCCTGTGACCACTGATGAGGACTAGAGGATGACCAACACTGCACTGTGCAGCAGCAGATGAGCTATCGTCTCTGACTGTACATCTACAAGGTGGAGCAGCAAGGTAGGAGTGTCTAATAGAGTGGACAGTGAGTGGACACAGTGTTTAAACACTCCAGCAGCACTGCTGTGTCTGATCCACTCACACCAGCACCACACACACCAACACACCACCACCACGTCAGTGTCACAGCAGTGCTGACAATGATCCACCACCCACATAATACCTGCTCTGTGGTGGTCCTGTGGGGGTCCTGACCATTGAAGAACAGGGTAATACAGTATACAGAGAAACAGATGGACTACAGTCTGTACCTGTAGAACTACAGAGTGTCCTATATGGTCAGTGGAGCTGATAAGATGGACACTGAGTGTAGATACAAGGAGGTGGTTTTAACGTTACGGCTGATCGGTGTATACAAACTGATGAGGTCGAGGGATACAATGCCGCTAATACTACACACAGTGTAATCCAGTTAAATAATGACAAACTTTATTTCATTAGATAAACAGATGTAGACAAAGCTGCAGGTAAAAAAAAGTTTAAATTAAAATGAAGTTTAAATAATAATAACAATAAATAATAACAATATACTGCAATATTTGTCATCCTAGTACTCAGCATATTGCTATACTTCTATAATCCCAGCAATACTGTATCATGAATTAAGTATCGTGATAATATCATATCGTGGAGCCTTCAGTAATTTCTGCTCCTAATACATATTCATGTACTGAAATATTTTTATTTCTGTATAAACAAGTTCAAGTCTACTTCTGTCAATGCCAATACATGAAAATAGGACTGTACCGTGTTTTGACCGCAGATTTATCATTCCCTATGAAACGATATTGGAATTATAGCTATCGATTAAAACCGATACTTGGAGAATTTGTGCATATGGTAATTATTAAAGGCCGATTTCTTTACAATGCATTACAAGGAGTTGCAAAACATGTCAAAGATCAAATCTTTAGATTTGTGTCCAAGCAGGAGCATCACTGCTAAACCAATACAGATGCTCTGGTCAAGCGCGTCTCTATTAATTATGTAAATGTTTACAATATTCTATTTTCATGCCTCTCAGACCTTTGCACAGCACTATATACACACACAATACAACAGTATATATGCCAGTTAAGAATGGGTGACTAGACATGGCGCTAACTGAACCGTAAGGATGTTCAGTGAAGCTGAAGGCGAGTCGTTTTTTTAACAAATCTAGGCACCAAATTGAACATATTTCTCCCTCATGAGATTAATTACTGTACCCAGAACTTCACCGATTAGCCAGGATATTTCTAGATGACTCTACTTCCTGCAGCTGGTCCTATCTTGTGGAATTCTCTCAGCCCTCTGGCAGATCACTTTGCTTCCCTCAAGCACTTGTTTCTTAAAGCCTGTGTTCTCGGGGAGGCAGTTTATTGGCAGAGATGAGCTAGTGGCAGGCAGCCTCTCCAGGCGGACGTACCTGCTGTCGAAGAATCTCGTTGTCCATCTGGACTCTCTTCACCTCTTTCAGGCTCTCTTGAAGCCTGTGGTTATGCTGCCGCAGCTCCTGGATGTAATCACATGCCTTGGACAGGATTCCACCCTTACTCTGATGGAGACAAAAAAACAGAGAGAGAAAAATGCAATTGTCAATGGTGTGAAAGATCACACTGGTAGTAAGTTCGATAGTAACACCACATCCTTTTGATCATTTGTAATAATTTAGCAAATAATAACAATAATAATGATAACAACTGGGCATTAAAACTTAAGAGCAGGATCAGAAGCCAATCATCTGTACCGGTCTGGCAGCGTCCTTCTTAAGAGAAAATGTTTAATTTCAAATTTTAATAATAGTATATAGTGCTTGGGCCCCAAGATTGCCACTTGCAATGTAACTGTAGATGGTAGCTAAGCGCTCATAGCAGTTACAATCCACTGAAATCAATGTGTTCTGATCCGAAGTCCTAAAAATGGTCATTTACATGTTAACCTTTTTCCGTCCACTGTCTGAAACCTACTCAAGAAAGAAATCAAAGTTATGTGAAAATGGCACCAACTTTGTGTCAGAGCTCAAAATGGTGATTTTCTGCCAAAAAGTCCACATGTATAACATCCTGCTGGCGCCTTCGTTACCTCCAGAGTCAGTTTGTCTCCTGTTTTGCGTTGTTTTGCCTTACAAGTTGGATTTTAATCAATGCCAATCAACTATAATTTGCAAGTTTCTATCCAAACGTTTCGCTAAGTTATGCGCATTTATGAAATTTCAGCCACTTCAGTTATGCAAAGGAACTATGATGATGTAGGCTACCGTGACTATACACTGGGTAGAACAAGAATAAGGGTTGAAGTCTGCCGTGCGACCCCAACGACGTCCATGTTCAGAAAGCTGAATTTGGCTTCTTAGCTCAATTTCTCATTCCACCTTAAACGGTGCCAGAACGTAACTGCTGGAACAGGAAATTGAGATAAGAATCCAACTTAAACCCCGTTCCACCTTTCATCTGGGAACGCAAACCCACCAGGCAGTTCTGGAGCACACTGTACAGAGGCATTCTTCAAACAAGCTTTGGATTAGACATTATAGCTACACACCATAATCGGACCATTGAAACGTATCCGGAAAACCCTTTTCATTACAGTTTTTGGCAATTCAGCTTGAGCGATACTGTAACTTTTCCACCTCCTCCCAGCGTAAATAATCTTTTTGGAATATTTGGGTGTCTAACTGAATTTAAGGATTTTCCATTTAGTCGCTGGATGGAAAATCAGTCTGTATGTCTCAGGCGTCATTTGCAAGTGTGTATATTAAGTATATAAGTCACTATATTACAATGAGCATCAGTCAGTCAGACAGGGACCAAGCAAGTGGTAGGTAGTGGTGTTATCCGTTGCTACCACCCCATGTGGGAAACTGGGGTTCAGTTCCCGGTCTGGGTGACTATGCTCCGCTTCACCAATCCCTGGGTCCTTGGGCAAGACTCCCAACACTACACTGGCCTGCCTGTAATACGATTAACCTTGTAAGTCGCTCTGGATAAGAGCGTCAGACATACGTCAATGGAAGTAAGTGACAGCGACTCTCACTGACTGCAACCAACTTAGTTGCAGCCTAAAGGCAATGCCTCCAACCACGTACTCCCCCAGTTATCATGGGGTACACGATAACACATGGTCAGCTGCTGAGCCTGTTCTCTCCCTCTTAAATCTGCCCTCCCCACCCCATATTATTGTCATTATACTACCATTTGCAAAGGCCAGACAGCCTATAAAGACTATATTTAGAACTTCTCACAAGCTTCAGCGCCTCGGACTATTTAATGTGGGTCTTAATCACGGCCTCGGCTTGGCCTTCCTTTAAACAATTCGGGACCTGCTCCACCGGTAACAACTGACCTCTTTTACTGTGATGTTAAAGACAGTTATGCATCCCATGTTCTATCACCCCTGAGGCCATCAGACCACAACCGGGTGGTGCTGAAAATACACCGCGCTTGTTCACGGCAGCCTGCAATAGCGAAACCGGAGCCAGTCTAGGCCCACGAGGCCTATGAGGACCTAAAAGGGTGCTTTGATTGCGCCGACCCGGGAGTATTTTATAGCAGGGTAATAATGTAGATAGTATATTTCTGAGTAGCAAGTTATAGGTATTTTTGTGTTCATGGCTACCGTTCCCAGTAAAACTGCAAAACGTTGCTCTAATAATAAGCCATGGGTGACGAGAGATGTTGAGATCGCTATCAATAGGAAAAAGGCAGCGTTTGCCAGCAGGGATAAAGGGAGGATTAAAGCTGCACTGAAGGATCTGAAAAGGGCTATCAGGAAGGGAAAGAGGGATTATACACAGAAAGTAGAGGAGGAAACTAAAACAGTGATGGCAGAGCTGTGCGGAAGAGGCTGAAACCCTCGCCGGCTGTGGAGGCGCCAGCGTGGACCTACAGAAGGGGGCAATTACTCCAGAATAAGGCCAATGAGTTCTGTGCCAGGATTGATGAGCGGGACGTTTCGACAGGGCATGCACAGGCTTCCTTGTCTCCGACTCGGAGGAAGCTTGATGGTTCACGTTCGTTCTCCGGCTATTATCGCTGCCGGCCAAGTTCAGCTTCACTTTAAGGCCATTTCAAAGAAGCTGGGCAGGAGGTCCTGACGGCGCACGCACTTTATAAACCTGTGCTGATAGTGCGATGAGGTTCATTACGTTTCTTCCCCTCGGCCCGTGTCGAAAATATCAATGATGTCCTTAAGAAAAGGTATGTCTGCCATCTGAATGACATCAGTGCTGCACAAGATGATTCTCCAGCAGCTACAGCCTCAACCTTGTGTCCTCGTCTGGTGGGCTTTTATCGCATGTTCAATGGGTAGTGGTCCGTTACGAGAACTTGCCAGGACGTAATCACAGCATTTCTTTATGAGCCTGCTTAGCCACAGATAAATGGCCCAAATTCTATATTTTCTATATTTCTTCTTGTATTCGTTCCCCCTTGAAGACAGTTTATGATGTTTGTGTGGTTTTATTTACCAAAACCAGTCAGATAAATACCTTCAAAATCAAAGAGCTCTTCAATGATCTACTCCTATCTCTAAATACACGCATCACAAAGAGAATACTTTAATAAGCATCAACCACACTACCCATGTAGAAACACCAGCCTTGTATATCCACTCAATGGCCACTTTACTGGAAACACCAACCACATGCTTCCACTCGCTGGCCACTTTATTGGAAACACCAACCCTATGCTTCCACTCACTGGCCACTTTATTGGAAATAACAACCTTGCATTTCCACTCACTGGCCACTTTATTAGAAACACCAGCCTTGTACTTCCACTCACTGGCCACTTTATTGGAACACCAACCCCATGCTTCCACGCACTGGCCACTTTATTGGAAACATCTACCTTGTACTTCCACTCACTGGCCACTTTATTAGAAACACCAACCTTGTGCGTTCACTAACTGGCCACTTTACTAGAAACACCAACCTTGTGCGTTCACTAACTGGCCACTTTATTAGAAACACCAACTGTGTATGTTCACTAACTGGCCTATTTATTAGAAACACCAACCTTGTGCGTTCACTAACTGGCCTCTTTACTAGAAACACCCACCTTGTGCGTTCACTAACTGGCCACTTTATTAGAAACCTACAACCACCCAGAAATGTCCAGATAAGGGAAGCTCTTTGGTCAGGCTACAAAAGAGGAGTTCTGATAAAGTGGCCAGTGAGTGCACAGCATTAACTCTGCTTGTGTTATGAAAGGCATTGACCCTCCAGCTACGCAGATTTCTCCATTCCAGGATTGTTCAGTTAGCTCACAGAAACAGTTGGTGTTGCGGATGCACTGTTAGACAGTATCTGCAGGCGTTTGCAGAGAGGAGCTACTTCTGCTCGAATTACATTTTCTGCTTCAAGCCTGTTAATACTGCTCACCTCCTGGCATTAAAATTGATGAAGTGGAATCTCCACTGTGCTACTGTTGCCTGGGCTGAGGATTATCTTATCTGCATATTTCAGTATATTAGATTTTACAATAAAAGCTTTATTATCATATCTATGGTAGTTTTACACTCTTTTATTCTTTTCCTTTGAGCATTTTGAGCACTGTCTATATCGTCGCTATATCCTGAAGGGTAAGAGAAGCAGTATGCTTGCTGTTTGGTCATGTGTTCGCATAGACACCTGGCTATGAGTGTAACTGTTCACACACTCGCTGGCCACTTTATTAGAAACACCTACCCTGTGCTTCCACTCGCTGGCCACTTTATTAGATACACCTACCCTGTGCTTCCATTCGCTGGCCACTTTATTAGAAACACCTACCCTGTGCTTCCACTCGCTGGCCACTTTATTGGAAACACCTACCCTGTGCTTCCACTCGCTGGCCACTTTATTAGAAACACCTACCTTGTGCTTCCACTCACTGGCCACTTTATTAGATACACCTACCCTGTGCTTCCACTCGCTGGCCACTTTATTAGAAACACCTACCTTGTGCTTCCACTCGCTGGCCACTTTATTAGAAACGTCTACCCTGTGCACCAAACGGACGCAGGATACGCGAGCCAGCCATCATGAGTACGCGAACGTGTACCCTAAGGACCAGTGCGGCTGAAGTGGAGTGATTTGTCAGCTGGTGGTGGATAATCACCTGAATCTTAATAGAGGTGGAATCAAAGTTGGTGATAGACTAGAAAAAAAAAAGGATGCAGCTACAGCAGTTATTACTGAAAGGTCATCCAAGTTCAGATTGCTTCCTTTCACGGATATAAGGGTGTCCTTACTGATGTTAGCGTTGACTGGAGAGAGAATACAAATGTTATATTTAAAAACCATCTCAAGGCAGTTTGCGAGTCCTTGAGAAATGTCTGTCTTTACAGCTTCACGAGAAAGTTCTACGTTGGTGTTTTCCACTGAAGTGCCTTGGACAGTGTCTGTTCTGGACAGGGACGATGCTGTTACAGCCTTGTACACTGTGTACTGTGTTTTAGCTGTACACTTTCTACTCTGGTGCTTATATATGAATACTCAGAGTATGACATAATCAGAGTTTCACAGTTGTAAAAGTAATAGAACCCCACTAAAATATCATACTTGGTCATTTATTAACTGAGGCAAACGATCCAATATTTCATATCTGTGAGTGCCAAAAGCATTGTCAACCTTTAGGATTAGCAGTTAGCATGAAGGTGCAGTTTAGTGTTTTCATACCACTGGGATGATGACGATCAGGTGTGAGTGGCCGCTTAGTGGTACTGAAAGAACAGGGATCTACCAAAGTCAGATCTTCATAACGCATGTCTGTGGAAGTCTACTTCCATAGCCATCTCAGAGACAGAACTGCTGGTGCTCATCAGGCTGGAATGGGTTGCAAAACCATCTCTGAAGAGTTTGGACTCCACCATCCACGATCAGACAGAATGCGTACCAACTGTGGAAATTCAAGGGCAGTATTTCCCTCCCCGGGACTGAGTGACCAAGAACGACCAAAGATCAGCCTGAGCATAAGGCATGTAACAGTGTGTGAGGTCATAAAGGAACCCGAGGTAACGTCTAAGGCTTTTCTCACAGTACATTTACATTACATTTACGGCATTTAGCTGACGCTCTTATCCAGAGCGACTTACAAGGTTAATCATATCACAGGTAGGCCAATGTAGTGTTAGGAGCCTTGCCCAAGGACTCTTATTGGTGTAGCACAGCACAGTCACCCAGACCGGGATTCGAACCCCAGTCTCCCACATGTGGTGGATCCCTGGTGGGTAGTGGTGTTACCCGCTGAGCTACACCAACCACAGTAGCTAAGACTAATATTCATGAGTCCACCATCAAGAGATCACTGCACAAAGCCACTGGAGAAAGCCACTGCTCTCCACACAGAACATTGCTGTCTACGTGTAGTCTGTAGATAAAGATCACGTGGAGAAGCTCAGAGGCTACGGAACAATGTTTTGTGGACGGATGAGACCAAAATAGATTTGAATTATTTTTGTCTTAAGTAAGAACCATTATGCCGGAGAAAGGAAAACACTGCATTCCAGGATGAAACCCACATCCCATCTGTGAAACATGGTGGCGGCAGTATCATGGATTGGGCCTGTTTTGCTATGCAACAATGAATTCTCATTTACACCCGCAAATTCTACAGCAACACATCAGGGCATTCGTCCATGAACCGAATCTCAAGAGAATGAGTCGTTCTATGAAGGGCTAAAGAAGAATAAAGCTAATGTTCTGGAATGGCCAAGTCAAAGTCCTGATCTTCATCCACTAGGAATGTTGTGGAAGGACCTGACGTGAGCAGTTCATGGGAGGAAACCCACCAACATAGCAGAGTTGAAGTTGCTCTGTATGGAGGAACGGGCAACAATTCCTCCAAGCCGACGTGCAGGACTGATCAGCAGTTACCGGAAATGTTTAGCTGCAGTTATTGCTGCACAGGAGGATCACACTAGATACTGAAAACAAAGGGTGGAGATATGTAATATTGGATCCTTTTCCTTAATACATTTATGCGCAAATATATATTATTTTCTGTCTAATTTGTTGAACTGGGTTCTATTTATCTGTGGGACGATCTGATTACGGTTTACTTGATATTTCTGCAGAAGTACAGAACTTTTAAAAAGGGACCACAAACTTTAAATACATTTTTAAATAAATAAATAAATAAAGAGGATTAAATAAATAAAGTAATTAAGGAATAAATAAATACACACACACACACACACACACACACAGACACACACACAGACACACACGCAATTACCACTACTGTCAGAACAAAACCTTGTATCTCCAAATTGGCAACGTTCCAGGAGAAGAAATAAAAATACTTTACCATTAATGCAGATTTATGGAACCTGACAATTCCCAGGTAATTTTTTAGCCATTTCTTTTGGTCCATTCATCATTTAATTATGAAATTCCATAACATAAAGGACAACACAGAGTTTCAAATTATAACACAGGCTACAAAACGAAAAAGTGTAGATACAAGGTTTTGTTCAGACAGCAGCAATATTTGGAACATATTTCGTTCTTCAAGTTGTATATTATGTCTCTGTGCTTGTGCCGCTCACCGCTCCGGTCTTGGTGCTCTCCATGTTGCAGTCGGGAATGATTTTCGACAGAGTCACGATCCAGTTGTTGATTTTGTCTCTCCTTCGCCTCTCGACTGCAGTGGACATTGTAAAGAGCATTAAAGCCAACCTGGCGGGCACGACCAAATGTTTGTGTGTATGTTTGAGTGTAAGCTCAAAAACATAACAAATGGCAAACCATTCAAACCAACCCACACTGCCCTCTAGTGGCAGACTGAAGGCATTGCACACAGCGGCTCCAAGACTTCAAAAGGCATTTTTCAGCCTTGATGTTTATGGAATGAACACATATTTGGTTTGTGACCTCATTGCTCAGATGCTGCCAGTATGAAATGAAAACGTGTCGCAAGTGAGGCATCAAAACAACATCAGAACACGTTTGCTTGCCTTCGTTGTGTTGCGCCCTCCTCCTTTCATCTCTCGGGGTTCGCGGACCCTCCATCTTTCTGCAAGTAAAAAACGAGGATCGTAAAAGTCAGCCATTCTTTACTGTGACCTTTCATTACACAGTGACATGTTTATATCGCAGGAACAGAGCATGAAGAACGGCGCTGAGCTGTTCACCCCTATTCACAGAGGCATTAAAACTGCACAGGTTTGGTTCTGATCCGCGGCTTTAGAAAAGCCCCCAATCCGCTCCGGATCACCGGGGTGTTTATTTTAAAGAAGCGGCTGATCTGAGGGGTTTATCAAGCCACTCTCCAGACCATCAGGAGGCTCCATCCATATGCAGCCCCGCCGTGCAGCCCCGGCACCGCCAGACAAGGCTCAAGACGAGGCTCAAGGTCTGAACTGGTAGATCTCGCTCTGAGCGTCTCTGTGGAGTCCCTTCTGTACAACTTGCCAGTGACGTGATCATTCGTTTACTTATATCGCATGTTTCACTGACACTGTATTACACTTCTGTTCAGAAGTCTGGAAACAATGCCAGTTATGACGATAATACAAATTCAATATCACAGCAGGTGAATGTATAAACTGTGTCTACTGTGCTAGTATTCTACAACCACAGGTTGCAATATTAGAAATAGAAAATTCTACAAAAGAAATTCAGGAATGTGGGTAATATACACTGCTTAATTTAGCTAGAACTTCATTCTGGATACGCATTTTAATCATTCATATACAGAACAAGCTTGTAATAAAATTGAAATTCAGAATCTAGCATTAAATTAACACCCAGAATGAAGTTCTAATCAAATAAACCCCCAGTATGAAGCTCTAATAAAACTAGCACCCAGAATGAGACCACCAGAATGGAGTTCTAATAAAATTTACAACAGGAAAGAACCAGAAAGAAGTTCTAATAAAATTAACACCCCGTATGGAGTTCTAATCAAAATAACACAAGAATTAAGTTCTAATCAAATTAACAGCCAGAATGAGACACCTAGAATGAAGTTCTAATCAAATTAACACACAGAATGGAGTTCTAATAAAATTAACACCTAGAATGAAGTTCTAATCAAATTAACACACAGAATGGAGTTCTAATAAAATTAACAGCCAGAATGAAGTTCTAATCAAATTAACACACAGAATGGAGTTCTAATAAAATTAACAGCCAGAATGAAGTTCTAATCAAATTAACACACAGAATGGAGTTCTAATAAAATTAACAGCCAGAATGAAGTTCTAATCAAATTAACACACAGAATGGAGTTCTAATAAAATGAACAGCCAGAATGGAGTTATAATCAAATTAACACCATGACTGAAGCTCTTATAAAACTAATTTCCAGTGTGAAGTCCTTATACTTAAAAATATGAAGTTCTACTAAACATAATATCCAAATGTTCAAATAAAATTAATATTCAGAATAGGCTTGTAATGAAAATCCAAATAAAAATATCCAATATAATGAAATTAAAATACACAGCCAGAATTCAGTTCTAATAAAACTCAGGCTCTAGCAAACATAATATCCAAAATAAAGTTCAAATTAAATTAATTTCCAGAATGAGCCTATATTTATACTGAATTTCAGAACAAACATCTAATAAAGTCAATATCCAAAATGAAGTTCTACTAAAATATATACATATTACTTGCCTTGAATTGCCTTGGCATAAAACACTAACATATGATTACAAACTTTCTGAACAGTGATTTCTTTACTCGAAAATGTTGTATTACACTACGTCTGGGAAACCTTCATAAAATTCTTTTATGTTCATCTTATATGTCCTATATAGATTTTTATAGACATACATGCATTAAAAAGTAATCAATTAATGTTTATTTAAACAGAGTTTATTCCAAATAATTTTGACCCACTTCTATTGCCAGAGGACAATCTTCTATGGGTTTGAGGTTTTGATATTACTACACTTGTCATAATGATAAAAGTTGTATTCTTTTATTACCAGTAATACACACTTTTGGAAACACAGAACAGTTTTAAATAATAAATAATGCACAGTAATTTATAGTCATTTTTGATCTAAGATATGTGCATGCATGACATTCTGGGTGTTAATTTGATACTTGATGTTCGACAGTCTTCACAGTCAATTTCAAGTCATCTACACCTCTGTCCATCATCCTGGCCACAACTAACATTTCCTTTTCCTCTCTGTTTTAACAGATTCCTATTTAATATTTGAAATAAACTCATTTATATAGAGTTAAAACATCTTAATAGAATTACTTTATACATGTCCCTGCATATATATATATACGCATGCATTTCTGAGTCTTGATAAAGTATTTGGTGAGGGTAACGTGCTTGTTAAATAGCAGAGACTGAAAATGACCCCTCCCTTCAGCGGAGCCTCAGCGCTGGCTGAACTCGTCCTGTTATAAACTGCAGCGCTGTGAGCCAGATGCTGTCTGAGATGAGGCCCAGATCTGCTCTGATGGCATGACTCTGCTGGCAGGGCGTCTTCCCTCAGGTTCACTTTAATTAAGCTGCCGCTCTGCCGGCCTCGTGAGGTTAGGACGGCACTGGGCACGCTGCACTAAAACTACCAGAGTTAAAACT
>CM067497.1:22646185-22665465 GCA_034552555.1 Semaprochilodus insignis
GTTCCTGGGTTCCAATAAAAACTGGTGCAAATCCAGACTGGTTTCCTGAATAGCACCAAGGCTCTACAAAGCCTGAAAGGAACCAGTTCGAGAACCAAGGTTCTTTTGGTCGACAAAAAGGCTAAAGTGAAACAGGGTTATGACCGTAAACATGATCCCTTACCATCCTCCAGTATCCTGGTTGGTGCTTGGACCCCTGAGACTCTTTGTATTCCCAGACTTTGGTTCAAACACTCAGCCATGGAGCAATGAAACGAATGGAGTGAATGAGCTTGATCCAACACCTCCAGAACTGATCGTCCAATAATGCTAGGTGACTTGAGCTGAAAGCATAGGAGTAGCACTGGTGTTAGCTCTAGCGTTAGCTCTAATGTGAGCTCATCTGAAGGGGCAGCTTCTGTTGCTCAAACTTCCTCTTTATTAGACATGACAATCTGCCGTTTCTATGTCCAGTCACTAAAAGACTTCCCTGGATTGATTGTTGTCTTGATCTGTTTAGCTTGCTAGCATAAGTGCTATGGATGCTACTACATGACTTGAGCTGAATGCATAGCAGTAACCATGGTAGGCAAACGGTCAATTACATAGCATAGATTTATGAATAAATAAATTACATTTACATTGAATTTACATTCTGTAGGTTTCAGCCTGCCATTTCCCTCTTTGCCTCGACACCAAGCATTGACAAAAACAAGCAGGAATGTAAAGGACGCCTTCTACCAAACAAGACTGTACACACACCAATAACTTTTCATCAGATTCATGAAAAATTCATAACAAAACATCCCCTCTTCTACTTCGACAGCAATGTGCTATGGGTTGAGGGAAATTGGCTCGTTCCCACACATTTCTCCGCTGAGCTATGATAAATAATGAAACAAAATGTGAGTAGAAGGTGATTGGAGGCCTATACGCCTGGGCTGACTTAAGTGGGTTAAAGAAATGCGTGACTTATTGAAGTGTAGGACACTCCTCTGGAATTAGGCAAGGGGAAGAGAGCAAGGTTCTGATCTGAGACCGGATTTGAAGACTCTGGATGACAATAAGGAAAGGACAAGGCACAGGAGTGGGCATATGCCAACCTGCAGGGGGGACAAGGCTGAAACTCCGGACCCCTGCCTTGAGTGTCATCTGTCGTCAGCAGGAGGGTGAGGATGATGAGGCATGAGAGGAGGAAGGAGTAACCCCATAGGAGGGAGAAGGGTAAGAGTGAAGGTGAACATCCTCATTCAACCAGTCAGAAATGCACCCACGTACGGTTTTCTGGTTGGAAGTTACACGGAATCGGGCAGATAAAGCTTTGCGTTAGCCTTAAGTGTCGTATATACTTTGAGGTAGTTCTTATTGTGAGCTTTTCTGTTTTGGTTTAACCCTTAGATGTCACTGTAATGGTTATTGTTTCACAATGAATTATATTTTCATACCAGGTAATTCAAAACAAGCTAGACTCAATACAACATCCACTTCTAGAGAGCCTGTAGACGTTTTCAATTTGTCGCGCTGTAGAGCATTTCATGCCAGCTCTCCTTCACCAGTATATGGATTTCCATGAAACCAGGGATGTATTTCCATGACAAATTCATGTAAAATTTACAATTTAATTCCAGCAACAATGCAAAAAGTTCCTAAGCCCAGAACAGATGACAGATGACCGCCTGCCCACCCACAACCCCAACACGAAAACAGGATACAGACTCTCTGAAGCATTATAAAGATGCACTGTTTGTGTGGTTTGACAAATTCATCTTACTCCTCTTTTTATTTATTATATTACACTTCATATTATATTCAGTTATTGTTTATTTATTTTTTTACCTTTTGATCGTTGAGCATGGGAAGCTGTTTTACCACATTGCATGCAATTGCACATGTTGACCACAGAGGTCTCCAAAACCCAAGTCCTACATTGAGTGGAGTCAAATATTAGATTAGATTAGATTAGATTAAACATTGTCATTGTGCAGACTACAGGTACAGAGCTAATGAAATTCAGTTAGCATCTAACCAGAAGTACAAAAGACAGTACTATATACATATAAAATGCAGGAAAGTAACCATGGCAAGCGATGTAGAGGTTACAACATCTAATTATGGACAGTGGAGGGGTAGAAAATACAGATGTTAGTATTATACTATACTATATTATACTATATGTTATATTATATATTATATTTTATATTGATTATAATTTACATATGTACAGAGTGAGTGGAGATAATACAATGTAGGTTGTATGTACTGTGAGAGCACATATGTAAAAAAAAAAAAATTCTATATTATTCTTAGTGTAGTATTTACACCAGTTAAGGTTTAATCTCTGTGATAAAGATCTAACTGGAGCTTTAAATGTTTTTCTTGCACCACTGCAAACTAAACTGAAATTTTAGCCTGAACTGTTTTGTTTTCTTCATGGAAATCCAAGATTTGATTGATACCGGCTTAGCTGAGTTGGCGTGGAATGACTTAGTGTTAGTTTAGACAACATCACAAATGAAAGATACAAACAGGAAATCACATCACATCAACATATTCCGGATAGCAAGATCATACGGGACCACTGTTGGTCCTCTAACAGCGAAGCTAGTGGTCCACTGGTGCTTTGCTTAGTGTTTTCTGGGCGGCCCACTGGTGGGTATGGAGGAGTATCAGACAACATGCCATTTTTCATTGCTCGTTTTCCACTCACCGTCCAATCTACTTATATGTCCTTCATTTATTACTTTTGTTACACTTTACAAATGCAGCCTAGTGAATAATTGTAGTGTTAGCAACAACATTCTCAGCTAACTCATTTTATATCCGACCTAAGCCCTATTGGGATGGGATTAGTTCTACATGGGGAAGTGGGGTAATGTAATTATTACCGGAGTTTCTCTGTGATTTTAGTCCTGACTGAATGCGCCATGTCAGTCATTTTTACTGAAGGTTCCAGAGTCTTTCATCTTCCGTAAAAGGACCCACAATAATAGCCTCAGGTTTTATTAAGCCCATGCCAATCGGCTTGTGAGTAAAGATTCCGTCATATCCTGCGGAAAAGGAGTTTTCCGCAGTTTCTCTCAAGTACGGATGTGCTCGAAGGGGACATTTAGTTTTGTCCGGCTTGGCACAAATGCCTCGGGTCGTTCAAGTCTGTGGTGAACCACCTGTGGTGACGTGCCTACCTCACATCCAGAAGACGAGCCAAAGGTGTCCGTAGAGGCGTGACGCTTCTGGGAGCTTTTTAAAATGTAATTAATAATATGAGTGCGTTATCGTCTTCTACTTTGGTCAGTGGTCACATGACGCTGTCGACTGGACATTTCTGGCTGGCAAACTGGTTTTGGATGGTGGGTGCAGGTTTTTGTGGAGATGACAGCAGTGCACAAATCCAGTAGCCACTCCCATCACGGTCAAGTTTGCCATGATTCCGTATCCCATTTGAATTGGTTATAAAGACACCCTGGTGTAAAATTACATTCCTCCACCTCCCCATGTAAAAACGAATCCCGTCCAAATCCGACTTTGGTCATTAGTTGGTTGTACATTAGTCTTAGAGTCTTTAAAATTAAAGACTATATACATTTACAGTCTGTTTGAGAACATTAGGAAGTAGGATCGTGGGACAATAATGTGGGTGGTCCGAGGGTGGAACAGCAATGCCAAACAGTCAGCGGGGAGCGGACAGATATGTGCTCGCTATCTGGGATGTTAAAACGTGATCCTGTTATGTGATGAAAGATTTTTCAAGTGAGATTTTTCAACAGAACTGAAAGATGAACTGCTACTAAGGCAGCAGATATTAAAACTCCCATCTCTTCCAAAGGTCCTTCTACACTAATGAAAGCATATTGAGTACTGAGGCTTAAACTGTGCAAAATATAATACTCCACTTCTCCTGACTGAAGGCTGAGGTCAACTTCTTATTTGCCAGAATGTAACTTCTGCACCATTTAAGATGGAACAGGAAAATTCCAACCAGAAGCTGGTGAATAGGAAGCTGACTTACTGGCTAAAAGCTCCTCGCTGCTTCTTCAGCCATAAACGAATGACCCATAGGTGCATAGAAACCTTATGATAGAACTCGCAATGTAGAAAGTCACTTCCTGCCCTCCATCTGCAGTTCACACCACAGCAAAGCGATGGCATGTCGTCATTTGCAAACCACCTCTTATATAACTAAAGGACTAGTTATACAATTTATATTCTGTGTGTATTATTCTGAATTTCAATAAAAGACAGAAACATGGCCAAACAACGTAGAAGGTTCTTTTCTTTCTTTCTTTTTCAAAACGAGACTGTACACTCAATAATAACTCATATTTGAATCATGATAAAATATCTCAATTTTTTAGACAGGTATCTTCTTTTAATTTTTATGAAAATATATAAAATAAATATTCAGTTCTTTCTTTTGTTATTCTGTTGTGCTGGTTCAGCTGTTGGGCTACTGTACTTGCCTCTCACTGTGGAGCTGTAGCATGTTATTTTAGACCAAAAAGAAGAAGAGTAGTGCCTAACAGATCTCCGTTTCTATGCTCCATGTTCACTGGAGTAAACAAAGGGCTTCAAGACACTTCCGGGCACGTAACTCCCACCCAGTTAGAATGGAACTAGCTTAATTTATGTCACAATTTGCAATAAATTCAATCATAGCTGATAAAAACCTTGTCAAAAACAGTCAAATGATGTTGTATTTGAGGCTGTAATATCAAATCTACCAGAGTACATAATGGGTTTACTATGGATTTTATGGATTTGTATGTTATTATTATGGATTTTTATGTTTTTCCTGTTTTCCAGCTTTCTAAAGCAGGTAGGGCTGCTGTATTAACCTCACTAAGGATTCTCTGTGTTTGCTAACACTAGCAGCTGAAGCTAATCACAGTTTAACAAATCTCTCTTTACTCTCCAGATGAAGATGAAGTTACACCATCACTATTAAACATCAGTAAGAGCTCCAGATTGTGAACTAGGACAGTATGATGATCTAACTTCATCTTTATCTGGAGAGTAAAGGTTTGCTAAACTGTGTTCAGCTTCATCTGCTAGTGTTAGCAAACACAGAGGATCCTCAGTGCTAATACAGCAGCAAATTCATGTGCTAATACTGTTAGCTTCTCATGGCTGGTTGCCTTATGTAGTAACTCTATAGAGTAATAAATCTAATAATATCGATCAGCACATCATCATATCGTCCTAGTTTACAATCTGGAGATCTTATTGATCATATAACAGTGCTGGTGTAACTTCATCTTCATCTGGAGAGTAGAGGATTCGCTAAACTGTGATTAGTTTCAGCTGCTAGTGTTAGCAAACACAGAGGATCCTCAGTGCTAATACAGCAGGAAATTCATGTGCTAGTACTGTTAGCTTCTCATAGCTGGTCGCCTTATGTAGTAACTTTACAGTAATAAAGTAATTTACAAGTAATAATTCTAAAAATAGCAATCAGCACATCATCATACTGTCCTGGTTTACACTCCGGAGCTCTTATTGGTGGTATAATAGTGCTGGTGTAACTTCCTCTTTACTGAGGATCCTCTGTGTTGCTAACACTAGCAGCTAAAGCTAATCACAGTTTAGCGAATCCTTTACTGTCCAGATGAAGATGAAGCTACATCATCATGCTGTCCTAGAGCTTCATCTCGATCTGGAGAGTAAAGAATTTGCAAATCTGTATTTAGCTTCAGCTACCGTGTTAGCACTGAGAATCCTCTGTGTTTGCTAACACTAGCAGCTGAAGCTAATCACAGTTTGGCGACTCTCTCTTTACTCTCTAGGTGAAAATGAAGTTACCAGCACTATTATACTCCATCATGAATGGTATGATGATCGCTATTGTTAGAATTATTACTCTGTAGAGGTACAACCTCAGGTCGGCCAACTATGAGAAGCTAACAGTATAGGCATGTGAATTTGCCCTATAGGGAGCTCAGTCCTTTTTGGTTTTGGACCTAATATGGTTTTTCACTCCCACTCAAATAGATTTTTTTCGTTTGCTTGGCCACGTTTACTTCTACTTCAGTCGTTATTTGTGAGTTTAGGATAGTCTGCTCACATGTACCTCATGCGACCTCATTTCGATCATTCAACTGCCAGGAACTGCAGAGAGAACTGCCTTTAGAACCAGCAGTGTGGTGCAGATGGTGCAATAGTTGCTATTCACTCCAGAGATGCTATCAGTACACAATGAATGTCTGTGTGTGTTATTTTATGAAAGACATATATATACATATATATGGCACAAGAGAGAGTAATTATCTGATAATGAATAACCTCAGTCGCCACCCTAATAACTCGAGATCAGCCAAATCAGCGGAAGATCAGATAAATGCATTACCGCTGTGCTGCTGAATACATTTACGCCCAGTCTCTATGGCAGCCGGATGTAAGCCGCCCCGCTGTTTTGGAGCATGCTACGTGTCTCTTAACAGGCCCGTGAGTCATGAGAGAGCCTGGTTGCACGGCAAGACGCGGATCTTATATGGCACATGGGGAATAAAGCCTTCTCATTAGCACCGAAAAAGCGTTCGGAATCTTACACTTATGATGCGATGTCAGAAGGGGCAAGTTATGGCATGCTCCAGCATCTTGTTGCTTTAATAATTCAAACGTTGGCTGCTGTTCTTCACGTTTAGCCTCCAAGAGAGCTACAAAAACGCACACGGTCAAGATCCCTCACTGAAATGCTGCAGTAAAACATTGAATTGCACTTGTTACCGCAGACACTGTCACGTAGCAGCTTTCCAGGAATGCGGGTCCACAAGGCTCAGATCGGATTCTCTGATTTAGGTCAGATATTACTCAGATGGATGCTGAACACAAATGAAGTATTGGTTTAGTTACTGTATATTTAGGCCTTAAATGTAGCCCTCCTACAGGTCAGTATTTCTATTGGTCTCTGAGCTCCAGTCCCTCCACTCCAAGCAGAGGAACATACTGATTTAAGGCTGTTATCGCTTAAACAGAAACTGGTTCAAACTGGTTCTCTCCTGCTATAAAGCGAGTGAAGGCTACATACCAGAGATAATGAGGAACTGTAAATTCTGAGAGGAATACAGGCCCATTGAGACCACACTATACATGGAGGAGGAATATAGAATATTAGATAAGTCTAACCACTGTCCAACGAGTGGCTGCAAAAACTGCCAGGGGGTGAGGAACACTGAGAGGAACCAAGACTCCAAAGGAAAAACTTTCAAAAAAAACAAAACAAAAAACAAACGTGAAGCAGAAACCCTGAGAATAATCAGGACTCAAATGGAAAATCTCCCTAAGAGCTTGAGAAAGAATCGCTGAAAGGATCCAAGACTCAGAAACGCTTCCTAAGAGCACAAAGAAGAAACATAACAAGGAACCAGGACTGAAAAGCAGAAACCCTGAGAGGAACCAAGACTCAAAAGAAAACACTCCCTAAGACCTTGAGAAAGAATCACTGAGAGGATCCAAGACTCAAAAGGAAACACTTCCTAAGAGCACAAAAAAGAAACATCGTGAGGAACCAGGACTGAAAGGAGAAACCCTGAGAGGAACCAAGACTGAAAAACATAAACGCTGAGAGGAACCAGGACTCATAAGAAAACACTTCCTAAGACCCTGAGAAAAACCACTGAGAGGATCCAAGACCCAAAAGGAAACATTTCCTAAGACGTCCTAGCTCAGAGATGAACCAACACTCCTTAAAAGCATCAATAAGAAACCCAAAAAGGAATCAAGATTAAGGAGAAACAGAAAAGTAGAAACTCCTTAAGAATAAGAAGAAGAACCGCTGAGACTCCAATCAACCAAGACTCAAAAGGGATATCTCAAAAGTAGATACTCTGTAAGCATAAGGAACAAACACAGGTCCAAAGACTCAGATTATGAAAAGCTGAATTAATCCAAGACTCAAAAGAAAAATACTTCCTAATGGCATGACAAAAAAAGAGCATGAGGAAGAACCCTTGAGAGGAACCAATATGCCAAACCCACTAAGAGATCACTGAGAGGAACCGAGACTCAGAGGAAGAAAAACTCCCTAAGAGCATGAGGAAGAACCCTTGAGAGGAACCAATATGCCAAACCCACTAAGAGATCACTGAGAGGAACCGAGACTCAGAGAAAGAAAAACTCCCAGGCTTCGAAGAAGCTGATGAAATAGCCATACGAACCAAACACCGCCCAAACAGCAGAAACGAACTGCATTAACAGCTCTGAGAACTCAGATCACCCAACCATGTGCATTTCCAGAAGCCTGAGAGACAGGAGCATTGAAATGGGTGTCACCTGAATAATATTGGACATACTTGATGAGCCGGATTAGTGAAATGAGGGTATTAGTGTGCATCCATACAGTGCTGAGCAGTCCTCAGGCGCATGCAAGGATACTCGACTTAGCGAGCAGACTCGCAGCTATTCAGACCGGAGAGCCATGAAAAAAGCCTTTGCCTTGATTCAATACACTGGCTAATCAGCTGCGTAATGGTATGAGGAAAGGGAGGGAGCGTTTGACCCTGAGGAAGGGGGATGTTGTCCTACAGCCTTCAGTGTTTCCGAAGGCGAGCCGTACCCACGCTTGCTCGGCGTGCTAGCGTCCTTTCTGAAAGCTTCTGTCACTCCTTCCATGCTGCCACCGCTTGTGTTTTATGTGGCATTGCTGTAGACGGAGGTCAGAGGGACCAAGGCCTTGACAAGAGAACTGAAGACACGCACTATGTTCTCGCTTCGCAAAATGAACCTGGATCGACAAAATGGTGTACTTGCTCGCCGAGGTACAGTGTCTTTCCCTCCGCTAGCAACGGCACCTCTATGAAGGAAAAGAAAAAACCTTGAACGACACAAAATACAATGTTCAAAAGCAGACGAGAACCTCCATCCAAGCCTCATTCAATCTACACCCCCATTTAAATCCTACCACTCCAGGCCTGAGAATAAACCTACTGTACGTAAAGGAGATTCATTCAGTTCTGCGAGCATGAGGACAGCCAAGGCTGCACAGGGATCAGGTTTTTAATGTAAAGCAGAAAGTGCTCAGTGTAAATACAGTTGTAGGCAAAGGTTTGGGTACCCCTGCTCAAATGACACGAGTGCAAATAAGAACACATCCTCTATGGGAAAAAATAGGTTTACATATGGGAAATATGGGTTATACCTCCACAGGCACCGATAATAGCTGTGATTGGATTTGGCACGGACTGGACAAGTTTCTGGATGTAAGCCACATCAATGTTCAGACACTCTTGCTTCAAAGAATTGGGCCAGATTTGGTGGATGCCTTCCCTGGCACAATTCCGAAGGGAATTCCCTGTAGACTGGGATTTTAGCCACTGCTGGTAGACCCGTATGACCGTACGCTTCCATACACCTGCAGATTCAGCTACTTCCTTCACACTATGGTCTTTGGCACGTCCAAATGCAGTCACTCCTTTTAGCCAATCATTAACATCTGCTTTGGAGCCATTTTCCACACATGGAACGAGACATTCCCTGCACTGTAGTACCTCTTCCCAATCTATGGATCCCGTCACTCACACCCCGCAGGGATTTATAGCCCCATCATCCTTGTGCAGTGCCATCTGCAGGAACCTAAAGTTACTACCACCTTGATTAGAATGTGGCCTGGTATATGTAAATTTCAAGGCTGTCAAGATTGTTATGTAACAGCTTAGGATGTTGGAGTTGTATTTAAAGGGGGGACAACGGTGTTTGAGGTTCATGGTATGTCAGTTCTATATACTGAACTCACCTTATTCAACTATTACAATGTAAAAGACAATGTAATTACAATACAAATACAAATACAATGTAAATAAACCTCAGAGTTATTATTTTATACATTAGTTTATTACATTAAACATAACTCTCTATTTGCAAATACATAACTCCATGGTTAGTCATATCCACAAAGTCTGAGTCTACACTTGTGACTCTTTTCTAATTGGCACTAACTAGGGAGGCAACTGTAATCCCTCTTCCCCAGAGGAGGGCAGCGGAGGACATCTGTGACTGCGTCATTTGGGACCCATCCGGGACTGGACAGCCCTAGACAGCTCATGCACGTAGCCTGGCATGGCATACCTTCCCTCACTCCAGCTGGCCGCCTGCTCTCTGACTCAGAAGAGGCTTACGCCCTGCTCTGCATCATGTGGGCCTTAATTGGGTTTGACTGGACAGATCTGGCCTACCTGGAGGTCTGTTCGGAGGCTGGAGCCAGCTATCCGCCTGCTAGCTACAGGTGCAGCTGATGCCCGGAGGATGCTGGTTAGAGCTGGTCAGATGCTTTCCCATATGAGTGGGTTTTTTGGGGAGGGGGTGTCCAAGTCGTGGTCTGTGGGGGGGCGAGCTGTAGAGGGTCAGTGTCAGGGGAGGTCGGAGGCTGGCTAAGGCAGTGGTTCCAAAACATGTATGTTTTGGTATTGCTCCTGCTCTAATGCACCTGATCCAACTAATCAGCTAATTAACAAACCCTTCCTGAGCTGAAGTGGGTGTGTTGGAGCCTGGGTAGCACACTCAAATAAAAGTGCTTTTTTTTTGATGATATAATGACTCAAGTGGAAGTAGCCTAATGAAAGCAACCTTCCAGAATCTGTTCAAATAATGAGGTCCATAAGAAACCTGTGGTGGGACTTCCGATCGGCGTAAGAACTGAAGTTAGAGCAACGCAACAGAATGGAATTGAGGGTGGATGAATGAATATTATAGGTTTTGCTCAGTAGAATAGAAAGATGGACCTTTGCTTAACATGAAGAAGAACAGTGGAGGAACGTGACCAATGGAAAGACTGCTAACGTGATGGAGAAGATGTGGAAATGATGGACAGCTTTTACCTACCCGGATCAAGTGCCGTCAAGTTGTTCCCAACTCCCGGTGACCTTGTAAACAGCGTTTTTTGTTTGGATCTTCAGGCTTTTGAAAGGCTGGTCCATGATTCTTTTGATTGCATTGATCCGTTTTGTAGCTGGTTGCCCGCTTCCTCATTTACCTTCAACTCTTCCAAGCAGGATGGCCTGTTCCAATCAATTGGTTCTTCTCAGAATAGGACTTTGGTATCTGGACTGTATGGTATCTGGGCTTCGATTCAGAGGTAAGGATCTATATGTTTGTTTCCTTTGGCTCTCTTAGGGCCAACACCAAAGTTCGGAGGCATCAATAGTTTTCCCGTCTCGCTTCCGTCTTTCACATCCATAAAGAACCACAGAGAGGACCTGGCCTGGTTCTGATGTTCTGAGACAAGTCGTTGCATTTGAAGATCTCTTCGAGCTCCGTCATCTTTGTTCTGTCCAGTTTCTTGAGTGCTGGATCCTTTGTTGTTAATAATTGAACTGAGTAGGCCAAAGCTGCCCACCGTTTCCACAGCTTCTCCATCAGTGGTAAAGTTGAAGCTACTTCCTGACTTCATAAATTTAATATTCTTCAAATTTGTTCATTTCCCTTCTTTATAAGGGTCTTCAGGTCTTCCGGATTTTCTGCTAGGATTATTGTGTCACCTGCATTTCGAGGGTTATTGATATTTCTTCCACCAACCCTGAATCCTCTAGATGTTGTACCTATCCATGTGGTTTTCTTGGTAAAGTACCGGGGGGGTTACCAATGGCTTCTTCCATGCAGTTGAATTGAAGTCTTTGCCGTTGACACCTCTGTGATCATCTGCTGATTGCTGGTGCCCTATATATGTGATAGGTTTAGTCTGGCACCTGTGTTAAGACCTTCCCCTAAACAAGTCAAACCTCCAGGTGGCATAGCCCTCTACTTTTCGGATGCACGCAAGCTAGGCTCCTCCCCTCGACGAGGTACCCTGTACCATAAGAGTCGCAAGGAAAGATATCCAAGATGGATATCCATTCTGCTGGCCACTAGGGAGCCTACAGGACAAGGCTATGTACATATAACTGAGCTATAGCAGCTAATTATCCAGGGGCAGGCGTTCAAACTTCCAGAGCATGGACGCTCCAGGACTTGAGTTGAGACCTGCCAAAGGAAAGGACCTAATAAGACTGGACTAAGCCCTGGCGAGACTGGATAAACAAACAGGAGTTCCCCATTGTGAAAGCAAGCTTGTACAGGTTAGCTGCCTGTCATGTATCAGTGCTAGATTCATCCGCAAGAACAATGAGGAAAAGCCTGCTTCGTGACACGATATGTGATGACTAAGAAGGAAACTCGATGAGGCGGTCTACGGGAGGGGGGACAAAAAAGGATGACTAATACGTTCAGCATTTACATCTCACAAAATGTGACAAAACCGAAATGCCACAGTTACATAAGACAGCGGGAAATGCATTATTCATTGGGTGCACTATTAGGCCAGTCATTCTTTAAATAGTATGAAAGAAGGCCGAAGACGCAAGGCCTCAACCCTGATCCGGGAGCAGCGTGCCCCACATATTATCCTCTGCTCTGGCGGTCTTGATCTGAGTCATCGGCTAATGAACCCTTGCATGCGAGACAAAAAAGAAGCAGTTCCTGCCTTTTAATCCAAAGTTCTCTTTTAATAATGTGACTCTGAAATATCTAGTGGCCGGTATGTTAAAAACAGGGTGCAGGTCTGGGACGGTAAGCCAAAAAGAAAATATTGACAAATATTGAAATACCTAAACCTGTAGGTATTTTATATGCAGTGACAGTTTTCTTCTGACCCTGAGGGTGATGGGCCAAGGGGCACCGNCTGGGACGGTAAGCCAAAAAGAAAATATTGACAAATATTGAAATACCTAAACCTGTAGGTATTTTATGTGCAGTGACAGTTTTCTTTTGACCCTGAGGGTGGTGGGCCAAGGGGCACCGAACCTTTTCACGAGGTCGCTTCTGCGACTTGTTAGCCTGGTTTCAAGCTTGGAGCTTGCCGCTGATGCAGCACCTACTTGTTAGAGTTGCAGCTGTGGGTCGGCGATGACCTGTTTTAGCAGAATGGGCTGTTGTGCAGTGTCTGCATCCATCTTCCAGTGGCACCAGCTAGAAGAAGAAGACAAATGCTTTGTCGCTAATGCCCCTCTATAACCTCATTTGAATTCCTGAATTTAATGGAAGTTTGATATATATTTAAGTGGTTTAAGTGATGTTTTATTTTCATTCATATTTAGGGCTGTCACGAGTACCCTTCCTTGGGCTCCGAATCTTCAGTGGGAATCGATGGCGAATATACTAAACTTTTCTCTGGGGCGCAGGGCCTGACAAGGTCATTCTGAAAGTCTGCGTTCATCACATATGTTGAAAGCACATCCGCCTATCCTAGGAGCATATCCTAGTGCTCATCGGGTGGAAAGCAGAAAACACCCCGGACAGGCCGCCAGTCCATCACAGGGCAGGCACACAGACATACACACTCACACCTAGAGGTTGAGAACGATTCAAGTTTCATGCTCGGCTGCACATGTGACGCAAGCAAGGATGGGCCTTATCGCTGTATCTGACTGATCCAACAGTCATGATTGTGGACATTCAGTGAGCAGTGATGCCCTTCATGAGTCATCCTGTTAGTGCAGCACCATTGGCAGACGACTGCACCATGTAGGACTACATGGACACAGGCCGTTACGACGACTGTCCTTAACACCACGTCAGCGTCACCAAAGACTGCAATGGTGTCGTGCCAGACTGGCATGGAGTGACTCAGAATGGCAGCGGGTCATCTTCAGTGACGAGTCCCACTTTTGTCTTGGTGGAGACGACCAACGAATCCGTGTGTGGAGCCACCGTGGTCAGCACCAAGATGAACGGTTTGTTGTCACACGTCACACGTCCAGAAGGCCTGGTGTCACTCCACCTCCACCCCTACCGCACCATCTGCAGGAACTGTGTGAGAATATTCAAGATGCATGGGATGGATTATCACAGGACACCATTAGGAACTTCTACAACTCCATGACGAGACGTCTTGCGTGTTGCGTTAGCAAACACGGCGGCCCGACGCCATACTGAGAGACACTACTTCTGTATGTGTAGCTCAATAAATATTGATCATATCAGTCTAAATGTATCATCATTTATTGATCCTGGTAACCTTTATCTTCCTTCCCAACTGCACTGCAATCCCACACCTCCTTCTGGGTGCAGCTGTTCTTTTGATGATGCTGAGTGTATGTACATATGTATGTATGTATGTCTGTATTTATTCACTGATGATTCAGTAGGCTAATTTGTCCCTGTCACATGATGCTACTGAGCTGGGAGGGTGAAGGCTAGCATGCACTTCCATTGAGACCCATGCTATGCTGGAAAGCTAACTGCTAATTGTGTCATGTTGGCCGTGTAGGAAGGTTGTTCCACTTGAGAGCCAAATTAGACTGAAGACTAGAGTGAAGACTATCACTCTAAATAAAATATCGAATGGGTGGAAGAAACTGGCAACACTTTACTTGAACCATTCTAGTTTACACTGACATTGACATAACCACGCCATTAACATGTAATATGATGTCATGACTAATGTACTAACTTGCACGTGACAGAAACTGTGAGCATGGCATCAAGCATTATGACATTTGTGATGACTGGGACACTGTTATGCTGCTGAACGTAATCTATCATTACTCATGACAGCACGTGTTTATAGCAGGCTTGCCCAGAACTCTGCTGACTCTGATGAGACTCTCACACATTGACCAACGTTACATGACATCTTTCTCCCTTTTGCTTCTGACTCCACAAGTGACCTCAGAAGACAATTCTAGACCACATTTCCATTACCTGGACTCTTTTTCGCGCTTCAGGGACATGCGGCGGCATTCAGTGCTGAAGATCTGCTTTTCTTAATTCTCTCCTTCTTTCTCCAGCCGTCCTTTTGATAGAAACGTCAGGTATGTAGAAGTGCTCTTCTGAGAAAGCCACTCTGTGTGTGTATTAGAGAGAGGCTGTTCACGCAGCTCTCAGCGTGTGTGTGTGTGTGTGTGTGTGTGTGTGTGTGTGTGTGTGTGTGAGACGTAGAGCAGGAAGGCCTTGGCGGTTCTCCCAGTGCTAACCTCACCTGGCTCACCTCAACCAGCCTGCACAGCAAATTCAATAACATGGGAGAGATGACTATATGCTGCCATGATAACACTAATAATTCATTCATTCATTCATTCATTCATTCATTCATTCATCTTCTATGCTGCTCATCCGTCTGGGTCACAGGGGGTGCTGGAGCCTATCCCAGCACTCAATGGGCAGAAGGCAGGAAACACCCTGGACAGGCCACCATTCCATCACAGGGCAGATATACACAGTCACATCAAGGGAGCAATTTAGCATCTCCTGACTGCATGTCTTTGGCCTATGGGAGGAAACCAGAGCAGACACAAGGAGAACAAGCAAACTCCACACAGAGAAGACCCTGGATACCCAGACGGGGCATCAAACCCGGACCTTGGTGCTATGAGGTGACAGCACTGCCTGCTGCGCCAGTGTGTCGCTCAACACATCCATCAGTTTCTCATTTTTCTATGTATAGAATACAGTCATGTGCAAAAGAGCCCCAGGCAAATTACGTGCTGAATTACAAATATGAAAATAAGGGAATATTATCATGCTCTACAGAGGACAAACCTAAATATGGCTGCAAAGTTTAGTGCACATTTTTTTTTTTTTTTGAGTTTGACATATTAGGAAAACAAGCTATAGAAAATGTCCCATAATCTTTGCACAGGTCACATGTTATGCTGTTACTTATTTATTTATTTTATTGATTGATAAATCCTTTTTAAAATAAAATGTAAATTTTACATTTCTGAAATTCCATATATCTCTGTTGTAAATTTGTATATATTTAATGTATATACTGTCATTACATTCCACTTTTTCCTCTCATATTTATTTTTTTATAGTTTATTTTGTATCTTCTTTATTTTTTTATCTTCTATTCTTTTTTTATTTTAGATATTCTATCTTAATATTTTCATCTGTTTCATGTGAGCAGGCAGGTGTTTATGTGACAAATAAATTTTGATTTGATTTGATTTAATATGTTCATTATATTTACTCAGAATGACATTGAACATTTGGTTTGACCAGGGAAAAAATAGTGCTCAGTTTCTTTTTATTTTTGAGTTTTACATTTTGGAAAAAATATATATTAAGTAATTTGACATAATGTTTCACAGCCCACAGTTTATGTTTTTATATATGTTGAATTCAGTAAATAAACAGCAGTTATGTGTTAAAATGTAAGTAAAACATTTTATTTGATCAGGGTTATATCCTGTATATATCCAGCATGTCACTATTTTATTTATTTTTTATTTAATTCACACAGCCATGCAAAATTCCAAACCTGTCTTCCAAACTGTTTGGTAGTTATAATTTTTAAGTTTGCCCTAGCAGTTTCTAAATTACACTTTGTTGTTTTTATTTATTTTTTTATTGGCTGAACTGCAATAAAATATTTTTAAAAAGATTTTCTGTTGTATTTTTGGCCAATATATTAAACTTTTTATTTTCATTGTGCATATATATATATATATATATATATATATATATATATATAGCTTTTTCCTGTTTTGTATTTTTGCAATATTTATACACAGCTTTCTGATCTGATTAGACTTGGTTCTAGGTTTTCCTCAATGCTCACAGCCATCACGCAGATTGGCTCATTTCCATCCCCTGCCTCACCATAATGCAATACTGATTAGCCAAACTGGGTGTTGGATGATAATTTGATAATTACAAATAACACTGGGCTTCTTCCAGGAGAGGTTTGGACATGGTTAAATGCACACCTTAACATGTATTACCTATGACACTACCTTGATCACATGAGCTGCTGTTTACACTGTGTGTGAATTTCATGATGATTCGACCAACAGAAATGTCCCAAAAATGGCTTGGAAAAAGTCTGGTTCCATTGACTTACATTAGAATTAAATTGGGTTTTGGCCTCTCCTGTAAAGTTGCTATTTTGGAGACACTTGTTTTTCTTTGGACAGCGACGATATACATTCTGGATCAATAAACATTTACTGCTCAATTAAACAAAATGACCATTATCATTTTTAAAAGTTCTTTTGTGCTATAAATACACTTCATAAACATCCTTATTATAGAAACAAATGTTCATTTGTAGCATGTTATATAACCATTATAGTCCAATTAAACATGACATACTCACTTTTGCCTGTACATGCTACATTCATTAAGATGGAAATTCATGCATGTATCTTTTATGCGTGAGGTCGGCCTTCACATGCTCTCATTCTGTCTAGCCCCAGGACACGGAGCGGAAGCAGTATGTGTGCTCTGAAACCATGTGGCAGTGGCATCACCCCCAGAGGGGTCACTGCCCCGAGGCCTGCTGAATCCACTGCTTCGGTTGCCTGTGCAAAAACAGAATGAAGGAGCTTGGGTGCCCTAACAACATGACATGAACAACTGAACCATTTGAAGAGAAGATGAAGAAGAGAAGCATGTAAGCTCCCAAGTCCTCTGTGACTGAAACTAATAGCATGTAGTACCTATACAGCATGTAAACAAAATGTCAATGTAATAACTGCGTAACTCACTATGTAATTACATATGCCATTATGTAATTACATGTGAATAGCACAGCCAACCCATAACAATCACTCCAGAACTCCAGTGTTAAGTGGTTTGACTTAATTGCACTCATTTAGGTGCTTCAGACGTGATGAATGGAGCACACACTTTCCACAGTATGGAGGCTGCATAACAAGCTGGGGCTGAATGGCATTAATGCCACATTGAGGTGGCGGTGGGGGTGGGCGGCCCAGGGCCGGGGGCCTGCTGACTTGGCTGCTGCCAAGGTCTAGGTAGCAGGGGCGCTGGTGGAAAAAAAGAAACAGCCTGAAACAGCGGCAAGCCCTGCTTCGCCTCCCTCTTTCAAGGACGTCCAGAGGTCGTCGGGCCCATTCGCACACCAATTTACATTGATCAGCTTCCTCCACTGCGGCACGCAGTGTTTATTCAGAGCGCATTTCACCGCAAACCAACTATAAATCACCCAACGACTGATTCTGGACGCAGGAAAAGGAATAAAATAGCTCTCCCGGGACAATGGGGAAAGAAAAAAGGCGCTCATAAATTCGATATGTGTTTCTTTTTTCTTGGTATGTGATCGACTTAGAGCCGAAGAAGATCAAAGCCTCCTGTATTTCAAGAACAATCTGCCAGACGATCCCAGCGGTCTACCGTAAGCATATGAACGCGGAACAGTGGGAAAGCACGTAAGACGCACTCGAAAGCCAGACGGCATTAATGGTCTAATAGTAGTGGATTTAATGGGAGAAATCTGGATAATTAGCACCTTCATTAGGCCTCACCTTCGCTCCGCTGAAGGAGTCATGGTTGGCTGGACGGCAACACCTGCTAGAGCAGGGTGCCTCCAGGAACGGCCAAGTCCATTCACTAAATGAGGGCGTATGTGCATGAGTGTGTTGATATGTGGGATACAGATTGAGGGGAAAATCAAAGAAGACACAACATCAAGTGTCTTAGCTCTAGTGTGGTCACATGGTTCCTCACCCTACTCTACAAACCCAACTCCCAAAAAGTTGGTAAGTGAACTGAGGATAAAGGCTGAAAGCAGTGATTGGTAAACCCGCTTTGATCTGTACTTGAACAAGAATAGGGCAAAGACGTCTACGTATCTTTATCAATCTCACTCATGATTTTGTGCAATCATCTGCTCATACTGAAACCGATGCCTCCAGCATGCACCAAAATTTAAGACGATGAATGTTGTAAAGTGTCCAAAAGCATCTTAAACAGGTGATGCAATCATGCTTGGGTAAAAAGGAGCGTCCAGGAAAGGTCCAGACCGAGAATGGGAAACTGATGGGTCAGAGTTTGGAAGTTTCCCTGCTCTAGCACATCAACCCAAACTGGAAATTGGCGAGTTGATTCACGTGATCCCAAGCACAGGAAGCTCAGCAAACTGTACAGGAATCTGGCTGTCTACACTGTAAAAATGAAGTGATAGGTCAAAATACCTTCCATTCTTCATTTACCTTATTAACTTATCAAATCCAGTGTATGTGTGAGGAAGATTTATATTACATTGCGGCAACCAAAACCTCTTCATATGCTCACATTGTGGAGACCCTTTGTCTTTGTGGTGACCACAATCTAGTCCCCACAATGTAAATTCAGTTTTAAGGTCAGGGTTAGAATAAGTATTAAGGTTAGAGTTAGGTTTAGTTAAGGTTAAGGTTAAAGTTAGAGTTAGGTTAAATTAAGGTTAAGGTTAGGGTTACAGATAGGTTGAGTTAAGGTTCAGGTTAAGGTTAGGTTTAGGTTTAGGTTAAGGTAAAGGTAAGCCAAAGATTAGGGCAAGGTTGTGGCCAAGGTTATGGTTAAAGTTAGGGTAAGGTTAAGCTTACAGTAGAGGTAAG
>CM067497.1:22665965-22689290 GCA_034552555.1 Semaprochilodus insignis
TATTGGAGGAAGGAAGATAAAGATTACCAGGATCAATAAATGATGATCAATTTAGACTGATATGATCAATATTTATTGAGCTACACATACAGAAGTAGTGTCTCTCAGTATGGCGTCGAGCCACCATGTTTGCTAACCCAACGTGCCAGACATCTCGGCATGGAGTTGTAGAGGTTCCTAATGGTGTCCTGTGATAATCCATCACATGCTGCTTGAATATCCTCACACAGTTCCTGCAGATGGTGCGGTAGGGGCGGAGGTGGAGTGACACCAGGCCTTCTGGACGTGTGGCTCGTGACAACAAACCGTTCATCTGACCACGGTGCCTCCACACACAGATTCGTTGGTGGTCTCCAAAGTGGGACTCTTCGCTGAAGATGACCTGCTGCCATTCTGAGTCACTCCATGACAGTCTGGCACGACACCGTTGCAGTCTTTGGTGATGTTGATGTGGTGTTAAGGACAGTCGTCGTAACGGTCTGTGTGCATGCAGTCCTGCGTGGTGCAGCCGTCTGTCAATGGTGCTGGTGTGGATGGCTCATGAAGGACATCACTGCTCGCTGCAAGTCCACAGTCATGGCTGTTGGGTCAGTCAGGTACAGTGATGAGACCCGTTCTTGCTTACATCACATGTGCGGCTGAGGGAGACAATTGAATCACATGCATGTCTCACTCCAAGTTTTATACCTGTCGGTTGATTCCTTCTGGGTGCAGCTATTCTTTTGACGATGAGTGTACTTGTCTTTGGTGCCCGAGGGTACAGTACACAAGCAGCAGATGGAGATCAGAGTGAAAAACGCTGAGGTATTGTGAGTTACGGTCCACGCATCCCCGTCTTTTTGAGTAAAATAGATAGCATATTGCAGTTTTCCGGTAAAGAAGCTACAGGTCGCGCCCAGAGGAACGAGGCCGTATAGATCCTGGGGCTTTTTAAAGCCATATGGAGCCATTCGAGCAATTTATATTTAACAACAATGCAGCGGAATGACGCGGCCCGCCAAATGCTAAGTAATGGTCTGGTGTAGTGGATTTTAGTCGCCTCTCCGTCTCTGACAGCGAGCAGCTCTGAGGGTGATACAGAGCGGCGGTGGAGGGCAGGAGAGACAGAGGAAAATACATAAAGCTGAGGAAAACAGATCAATAAATATTTCAGCAGCTGCTCCCTACTCACACACACACACACTCTTCCTCAAGCCAAACAGGGAAGGGGGGGCGGCGGGGCAGCGGGGTGGCGGGGCGGGTGCACCGCAAGACTGAATTTTAGAGCAAGAGAGAGAGAGAGAGACGGAGAGAGAGGGCATGGAGGATAACACAGAGAAAGAGGGGCAAGTAGAGACACCGATCGCTAATGAGTTCCACCGGAATCAGGACTGTTGGAGAAACTTGCGAAGGCCGGAATAGCACGTAGCATGAGCAGCACCCTTTACTTTTTAGCAACTCGCTATTCCAGCCGATCCTTATCGTTCACGGCGTACACGTGACGTAGCGCGTTCCTAACCTGTATGCTGGCTAACATCAAACAAGCGTCTGCCCTGAAAACTGCACTGTGCTCATGTTGCTAATATTGGAAAGTCCATGCTAACTGACCATGTTAGCTTCACGGCTGGCTACGTAGCTGGATTTGAGTCATGCGTTCCTTTAAAGCAAGGTGTATGTGATGTGATGATATCCGATGAACTAGGAACGAACTCTGTATGTCAGTTTATGGTTGCATATGAAAAGGACACATCTAGACAGTGTTCCTTCATCTTGGTCTGGTTGGAACCAGCTAGTGTGCTAACATATTTAGAGACTTTGCGGACATTGCAGATGTCACATGACACACACATCAACTCTAGAGACTGTATAACCCTTTAATGTCCTCAACCAAGAAGAAAGAAACAGAATAATAATAATGCACATAGTCAATTTTAATTACATTAGCTTAACATGGACACATTTAGCATAAAGGAACAATTAGACCGTTCGGTCACGGATTTTTACCCTTATTATTTGTTGCTTTTGTTTTTTTGGTTGCTGATAAAACAAGCTTCCACCAAAACAACCAGCATGTGTGGAGTGATTGACTTGTTTCCTCTATGGATGAGAACAGTGAAGGCATATCTACTGAAAGACTCAGTGACCTCTAGTGGATTGATTTAGCCCAACATTTAGGGTATTTGACAGACACTCTTGAACAGAGCAACTTACAACTGGATCATTTCTTAGACAGGTAGGCCAAGGCAGTGTTAAAGGTCTTCCCAGAGAATTCTTATGGGTATAGGTTTTGGGCGGGGGGGGGTCTTGTGCAGATGGGGAATCGAACCCCAGTCTACAGTGTGGGAAGCAGAGATGTTAGCCACAACGCTATACCAACCACTCCCCTGCCGATTGGTAGAGATGGCACAATCAGGTTGAGTTAAGTTCAGCACCTTCTGTATTATAAGATATAGTGACTCAAAAGGTTAAGCAGAGGAAGTTAAAGGGATCAGAAGCCTCTGATAAGCCAACATTTCTGTTACCTCTGCTGCAGTGTGAACTTTCCTTGCAATGAATAAAATCATCATAAGACATTTTTCCATGACACCTGACATGAAATTCCTAGTGGGGCTGATGTGTGATATGCAGGGGTGGAAATGGGCTGGAATGCCCCGGAATCCCGTTCAAGGAGGAAATGTTGAGACTGAGCGACTGTAGTGAAATATTACCCAACATGCAACAACTATTCAGGTCCCAGAAATCGTTAGCCCTTCTCGGAGGGCCTAGAAGGCCCTGAGGGGTTCTCCTCTGCTGTTGTCTATAAAAATGGACGCCCCTTGGGAAATGAGTGCAACGTTGCACGGCTAAAAACAGTAGCGGCCACTCTAGGTTCTAAATATTGGTCTGCACTTGAACAGACCATCACTTGTGGTCATCAGAAAGAGAGGAGACGATGCAGAGGTGGAGAGAGAAAGAAAAGGAGAAAGAGAAATACTGTAGTGCGGCCAAGGCAAGGAGAGGTGTTATGAAAAAATGATTGAGTTGCTGTTTGGTTTGGCGACCGGAGAAGAGACAGATGGCGAGTGGGGGGAAGGCGGTGAGAGGGAGAGAGAGTGCCAGATAGATTGATCCGAAGGCAAAGTCATTACGCACCACCATAAACAACAGGTTTCTCGGAGCGCTAAGAACCGCGCGGCTAGTGCTGAGCGTGGGCGTGCGGTAAACGTTTCTCTGGTTACTTGAATGGCACTGTACAAGCGGCTGCGGCGGCGGCAGCAGCGAGGAGCCGGCACTGAAGTGAAATCATCCTCATTAGTTCGTCATTGCGCAAAGACATGCCACAACTACTGGGCCATCAGCCGTAGCTAGGCCTCGCTAATGAAAGCGCTGCCTTCTTCATCTCGGTGTTAGTCGGGAACGGACACGAAACGTCCGGGTAAAGGGTGGGAGTGGGAGTCAGATCAGGGGGCACCCCGTTGTATTCCTTTCAGAGGAAGCTAAAAGTGACGACGCCCAGTACTAAACAGTTAGCAGCTCTGAGTCCAGGCTTTGCTAACTCTCCTCGAAGATGAAGAGATCCAGAGCAATTTCCCCGTCACTTGTTCCGCCTGACACTTGATAGATATTCCGGCTGTGAAGGCACTGATAGGATTTCGAGGCAATAAAGGACAGATATTAACATCACATTCGCACAGTAAGGACTTGGCTAGGTGGAAATTTCACTGAGGATTAGCGCATGACAGCGCGCTAAAGCAGTAGTGGCTGCCGCAGCCGCCGCAGCATAGAAAGATTGCACTTCCCATTGTGATGGGAGATTCCAGCTAATCGGTATGGAGTTTAGCAGCGTCTATTGACGCCGTATTCCATAGAAGAGTGCAGGGTGCGATTTCCTGACTTTACTGAGCTGTGATAGGAATCTAATTAGGTTTCCACTCAGATGGTACTCGAGTGTTGTGGTCGGATATACCGCTGACGCATTGCCGGGGGAACATTCCTCGAAAAGCACTCGGACTGGCTGGAAAACTGCCCCCCAAACACGATAAGAAGGACCCGAGCCTAAAGTACGGCTCGGGGGGGCATGGGAGAGGATAATGAGCCAACGATTTTGGTGCCATTCCAGCACTCACACGCATCTGCGAGCGGTTTTAATACGAAGGCATTCGTTGCGTGACTGTGCTTTGCCCTCAAATTTTCCTCAGCTTTCCAATTTCAATATCATTAACCCAAAAAAAGAGGCCATTTTCATGTGTTTAATTAATCTTAATGAATTGCACTGCATTATGTCCTGTTTGGGCGAACGAGATATCCATGGTTAATGGAATTCGCTTTCATTTCCAAGCGGAATCGCTCTCGACGCTCTTCTTTCCGGCCTCGGCTCTCTGGGCGGCACGTTCGCGTAGCATTACGGAGCTGTGCGCGCTCAAAGAGTCCTTCAGATTTGTGGAAATGACATCACATTACCTCCACATTAGTGCCCACCACCCAAATAGTACATGTATACCTCCAAATAGTACCACCCAAATAGTACCTCAGTGGTGGTCTTGGGTTGGCTGGGTAGGCCTGATTAATTATGCAGCAACAGATGGGCTACAGCAGACCTGCAAAGTGCACCTGTACGGTGGCTGTTTCTGATAAATAGTCAATTATTGTAGACCCAAGGTAGGGGTTTCTAATGATCTGGCAAACCTTTTTACTGGTCTTTTTCTGGTTCTATGATCACACAGTCTTCCACTTACCCTGCATGCAGCCGATGACGCAAGACATGGTTGGTATCCAGATTGCGCTCCTTTAGTTTAGCGCTGGAGCTACGAGGCTAACACTAAAAGTCAATAGTCACCTAAATCTTTTCTGTGAATACATCCCCCCAAACTTCTCTCCATCTGCTCAAACTGAATTCAGGTCTTCATTAATTACTGTGAGCCATAAACATGAAGACAACTTCACAGTGCAGCTGAAAGCCACAGGCGTTTACACAACAGATGTTTTAGACTTCGTATGATGCGCCATCAAGTCCAACTTCAAGAATAGCTGCACCCAGAAGGAGGTGTGAGATTGCAGTGCTGTTGGGAAGGAAGATAAAGGTTACCAGGAACAATAAATGATGATACATTTAGACTGATATGATCAATATTTATTGAGCTACACATACAGAAGTAGTGTCTCTCAGTTGTAGAGTTGTAGAGGTTCCTAATGGTGTCCTGTGATAATCCAATCCCTATGCAGCTTGAATATCCTCACACAGTTCCTGCAGATGGTGCGGTAGGGGTGGAGGTGGAGTGACACCAGGCCTTCAGGACGTGTGACGAGTGACAGCACAGCGTTCATCTTGGCGCTGACCACGGTGCCTCCACACACGGATTTGTTGGTCGTCTCCACCAAGACAAAAGTGGGACTCGTCACTGAAGATGACCCGCTGCCATTCTGAGTCACTCCATGACAGTCTGGCACGACACCATTGCAGTCTTTGGTGATGTTGACGTGGTGTTAAGGACAGTCGTCTTACCGGTCTGTGTGCATGTAGTTGTGCGTGGTGCAGCCGTCTGCCAATGGTGCTGGCACTAACAGGATGACTCATGGAGGACACCACTGCTCACTGAGTGTCTGTAATCGTGGCTGTTGGGTCAGTCGGGTACAGAGATAAGGCCCGTCCTTGCTTACATCACATGTGCGGTCGAGCGTGTCTCGTGGTGTCAAACTTACCCACCAAGTGGGATGATGAGAACAGCTGTAACCATGAACACAGTCCGTAGTGTCAACATCCTGCAGGATTTGGTATAGATTGGTATAGATTTGGGTGACTATTGACTTCTAGCAGCTAGCAGTTAGCAGCGTTAGCTTCAGTGCTGAACTAAAGGAAAAACTTTTTGCATTATGTTCGTTTGTGTTTACAGGGTTTACTTTTTGGCCCACACGCTGTGAATACTCATATGAGCACACATACCTTGCTGTTTGGTTTTGCAAGGCACGTGCACATTAAAATCCTCTGCACTTACACGTCCCGGGTCTCATCACGGAAGCCCTGATTTGTTTCATTGTGACATTAATTGTCATGCAGTGTTTGTCTTGAAATTCTGTCGGCTCCTCCTGCAAGCTTATTAGATAAGCCGGAATTAAAGATAGCATATCTTTATTCTGTTACACAATCAAGTCATTTCCTCCGGGCCTTTTTTTTTTAATCTGCTCCTTCCCCAGGGAAATAGTGTGCAAAATCACAATAACGGCCAGCGAGTTTACAGAGCCACGGTGACCTTTGCATGGTCCACTCCGTTCCATCAGACAGTAATGAAAGCTTCATGGAGGTCAATTAGCTCCCTGATGTTGGGCAATATTGTCACAATACTGCCCCATTTGTGCTGACAAGTCAATATTTAGTGGAGGACTGGGGATTGGAAGCTGGGGCTGCATTTACTGCGGTGTACTTAGCTTCTGGTTTGGACGTACGGTTCTAGGAAAAAGGGTTTAACTAATATAGAACCTTCAAAATAGCATTTTCTCCACACTCTGTAGTTCTACAGGTACAGACTGTAGTCCATCTGTTTCTCTGTATACTGTATTACCCTGTTCTTCAATGGTCAGGACCCCCACAGGACCACCACAGAGCAGGTATTATGTGGGCGGTGGATCATTCCCAGCACTGCAGTGACACTGACGTGGTGGTGGTGTGTTAGTGTGTGTTGTGCTGGTGTGAGTGGATCAGACACAGCAGTGCTGTTGGAGTGTTTAAACACTGTGTCCACTCACTGTCCACTCTATTAGACACTCCTACCTTGCTGGTCCACCTTCTAGATGTACAGTCAGAGACGATAGCTCATCTGCTGCTGCACAGTGCAGTGTTGGTCATCCTCTAGCCCTTCATCAGTGGTCACAGGACGCTGCCCACAGGACGCTGTTGGCTGGATAGTTTTGGTTGGTGGATGATTCTTAGTCCAGCAGTGACACTGAGGTGTCCAGCATCACTGCTGTGTCTGATCCACTCACACCAGCACAACACACACTAACACACACCACCACGTCAGTGTCACTGCAGTGCTGAGAATGATCCATCCAACACCTTCGGGTTGAACTAGAACAGGGATTGCAGGCCAGGCCCTCGCGTCCAACATCAGTGTCTGACCTCTTCTGGATGAATGGGCAAGGATTCCCACAGACAAATTCCAAAATCCTGCAGTAAGCCTTCCCAGAAGAGCAGAAGCTCTTATAGCTGCAAAGGAGGCACCGACTCCATATTAACGCCTATGGGTTTAGAACGGGATGCCAATAAAAGCTGCCGTCCCAATACGTTTGTCCATACAATACAGTTCCCAAAACCAGCGTCCACTGAAAGGTCCGTTAGGAAACCCAACACTGGTTCTTCTCTGTGAGCCAGCCTTTCAGGTGCCTTGATTTTTAAACGAATGTGCTCTCGTGTTGGGTGCTCCGCGGTGTGCTCGGACGACTGAATCCCGAGCCCACCGCCGGCCTCATTCTTATTCCACATGCACACTGTGTCCATCAAAACTTTCAATGAAAATTGATCTGTTTACCACAGAGCCCTTAATTCAGACGTGGCTATGACCACGCCGGTCGACGCCTCGCTCCTATCAAGCGCAGCCGAAAGATAAAGTCTGCGAGATCCATCACAGTCAGCGCGCATCGACGGGAAAGAAGACGTCACCACGCGCCCCTCCAAGTAAAAATAGACGGCCCGATCGACGCCCGCCTGCCGATACGCACAACAAGCCCGGATTAGTTGGCCATCAGCCTTCAGTCGCACTGTAATGCAGTGTAATGTAATAAAAGTGCAATTAGAAAAAAAACTGAGTTTGGCCTTAAAATCCGCCGGAGAGTCAGTGCCTGGGCTGCACTGCCTCGCATTAATATGTAGACACGCCGATGGAAATCTGTTTTGACACTTTGTGGAACGATTAAAGAATGAATGCAGAAATTTCAATATATTCTGGATCTGCAAGGCATTTCTAATACGAGGCCTCCAATAAGCTAACAGCATTAGACAAAGAGCATTTTGTGTGGTTAACGTTTAACAAGGCTTAACAGCATTAGTGGTGGGGTGTGTGGCGGTGCAGCAGTGTAGTGGGTGCACCATAAAGATGTACCGGCTCAGCACACGTAGTCTCAATGTGCATTACACCATATATACTGTGTATGCACTCATCATCAAAACAATAGCTGCACAAAGAGCTGCATCCAGAAGGAATCAACCGACGGGAATGAAACTTGGTGGGTAGGATTGACATGGTGAGATGTGCTAATGATCCAAGTTGCATGCTCGGTCAGGCATGTGACGTAAGCAAGGACGAGCCTTATTGCTGTACCTGACTGACCCAACAGCCATGACTGAGGACACTCAGCGAGCAGTGATGCCCTCCATGAGTCATCCTGTTCAGCACCATTGGCAGACGGCTGCACCACGCAGGACTACATGTATGCAGACCGTTACAACGACTGTCCTTAACACCACGTCACCGTCACCAAAGACTGCAACGGTGTTGTGACAGACTGTCATGGAGTGACTCAGAATCACAGCAGGTCATCTTCAGTGACGAGTCCCGCTTTTGTCTTGGTGGAGACGACCAACGAATCCGTGTGTGGAGGCACCGTGGTCAGCACCAAGATGAACGGTTTGCTGTCACGTGTCACTTGTCCAACAAAGCAACGTCTTTCCAGTCCTCCAGTACTCCCGTGCAAACTGGAGGTGACGTTGACGATGAACGTTTTGTGTTCTTCGGTCCACTGTGGTGCATCGATTGCTCTGCACCACTCGCCGGACTCATTGTCCTCCTTAAGGGCCTGTGGGTCACCGAATGGAACCAGGGTCCTTTTGGTGGAAAAGGAGCTACACCTGATGCAGGGTTGTTTTTGCGCACCTCCGAAAGTTCAGTCCTAGAAGACGGCTGCCTTTTCTGCTTCTCATAAACACGTTACAACAACGTTGATGAGCTCTGATAATGGACTGACCCATCACTAGTCGGCACGCAGTCGGCACATAGAAACAGCCTGGTAGCTAATCCAGTATATAATGTATGTACATGCACAGGCACCAAACTACACCGCAGCTGTATGGGCGTGCATAGCAAGTTGAAGGAGGAAGGTCTGGGTCACTGAATTACCCTTGGTATGATTAAACTCTACCCGCATGGCCTCTGTTCAAGATCAATTTCTTTAAAAGCTAAATAATGCAAGCTGGTACACAAGCCCATTCGGAACGATTCTCTTGCATCAGCTCGTCTGATTAATGCATTACAGTACATGCAGTTTTAATGTTCATCTAGCAGCCTGCTGAGTGGAAACAAACAGCTCCGATCAATAGGATTTCCTGTCGCCAAAAGCTGCAACCCGTGATACAGATGTTGCAGGCAGATGTGGAACCTAGAAGACTTTGCCTTCGCGAGCTTCAAAGAGAATCGAAATATCTGCTGCAGGTACAGAAGAAGAAAAGTCCTTCAAGTAGGTTTAAACGGCTCCACGCGTAGCCAAACATCGCATTTATTAGCACGGGTTTCAGACGCCGGGCCTTCATCAGGTCTTTATCAGAGCGGGCCAGCAGTACGGTACGCTGCATGGAACGCTTTGATGAACATGAGGCTCTAGCTGCAAAGGTCTAGCTAATAAACGTGGCGTTCTGCTGCGCAGGCCCTGCGTGGAGCCTCTCTAGCACCGGTGTTTCAGCGTATCAGCCCTTAAAAGGAGGCGGAGTGATCACTCAAATGATGCTGCTTGTTACCGTTGTCATTTCTAATGAGGCTTTTTTTTTTCAAACCTCACGTGCGACTAAAACAAAGACATCCTTCCTCACCTGTGCATGATATGAGCGGAGTGTCAGTCGTGCTCGTGGCAAGTGACCGTATATGTGTAACTACTTTCGATAATCAGGAAACAAAAATGATTTTATGATTCAGTTACAGAAAAAAAAAAAATACAGCAAATTATATTCCGTTTGATTATACCAATCAATCATAATCAATCTCAGAATGGCCACTAGGGGAGCTGGAGAAAGAGCCTTTACTCAGTTAATGAGCAGATCAGCTCACCAACCAGTCAGCACTCAGTAGCAGTAATGCCAGCTAATCAGCACTCAGTAGCAGTAATGGCAACAAATCACCACTCAGCAGCAATGATGCCAACCAATCAGCACTCAGTAGCAGTAATGCCAGCCAATCAGCACTTAGTAGCAGTAGTGCCAACCAGCCAGCTCTTTTTAGCAGTAATGCTAACCAATCAGCACACAGTAGCAATGATGCCAACCAGTCAGCACTCAGTAGCAGTAATGCCAGTCAATCAGCACTCAGTAGCAGTAATGGCAACAAATCACCACTCAGCAGCAATGATGCCAACCAATCAGCACTCAGTAGCAGTAATGCCAGCTAATCAGTACTCAGTAACAGTAATGCTAAACAGTCAGCACTCAGTAGCAGTAATGCCAGCCAATCAGCACTTAGTAGCAGTAGTGCCAACCAGTCAGCTCTATTTAGCAGTAATGCTAACCAATCAGCACACAGTAGCAATGATGCCAACCAGTCAGCACTCAGTAGCAGTAATGCCAGCCAATCAGCACTCAGTAGCAGTAATGGCAACAAATCACCACTCAGCAGCAATTATGCCAACCAATCAGCACTCAGTAGCAGTAATGCCAGCTAATCAGTACTCAGTAACAGTAATGCTAAACAGTCCTCACTCAGTAGCAGTAATGCCAGCCAATCAGCACTTAGTAGCAGTAGTGCCAACCAGTCAGCACTCAGTAGCAGTAATGCCAACCAGTCAGCACTCAGTAGCAGTAATGAAAACCAGTCAGCACTCAGTAGCAGTAATGAAAACCAGTCAGCACTCAGTAGCAGTAATGCCAACCAATCAGCAATCAGTAGTGGTAATGCTAACCAGTCAGTACTCAGTAACAGTAATGGTAAACAGTCCGCACTCAGTAGTGGTAATGCTAACCAGTCAGCACTCAGTAACAGTATGCTAACCAGTCAGCACTCAGTAGCAGTTCTGCTAACAAGTACCACACAGTAGTAGTAATGCTAACCTAGTAGCATTCGGTAGCAATAATGCTTTCCAATTAGACTCAGTAGCAGTAATGCTAACATTTGATTCTCACTAATGGTAGCTCTCAGTAACAATGAGCTCTCAGTAACAGTAATGCCAACTAATCAGCACTCAGTAGCAGTAATGCTAATCAATCAGTGCTAAGCAGCAGGAATGCTGACCAAGTAGCACTAAGCAGCTGTAATGTTAGCATTCTACTGCCCAAAACCTGTTCGCTGAAGAGAAGCGTAAAGATACTGATTAGTTTCAGTGGATGTTTTAAATGGAATACATTTATCTACTTTCCAAAATGAAAGCAAGGTCCACAAAAACGGGCAGAAACACGGTAACTTGTAGCTTTTAGCCATTTAGCTCCATTCACCCCTATACACTGAGTACCATGTTGCAGCCATGTTACATGGGAAGCAGGAAGTGACCAGGCTCCCCATATAAACTGGTTCTTTGTAAAACAGGCGAAGCGTAGCTGGACGAGCTGGTCGGAATCAGCTAGTTAGCTGATCGCGGCGCGCTAAAAAAGGCAATCAATGGGATTGAAAACCAAATTAAACCAGCGAAAAGGAGAACCGGAGAACAGGCCCTGCATTATGTATAGCATGCTTCCTGCTGGCAGCTCCAGCTGCCGGGCTCTTTTGTGTACGTAGCTTGCTGCACCATCAAAGCAGCTTATGATGTATTGTAGCCAGACAACATAATACCATAATGGATCAATTTCATGTTTGTAAACAAAGTGCGGCATTGTGGGAAACTACCGTCGACGTCCATTGAAATTCAAATGCTCGCTAAAACTGCCTGTAAAGCCTCTTTTTTGGGGGGCTGGTGGGGGGGGGTGGAGAGCATTACCTTCTTATATCAGCACGACCGTCTAGCATAGCCGGCTCTTTAGCCATTGTGAATCGCACTTCTCGTATTCATGAATAATAAGGAAAGTTGGCCGACAGTTCTGACAGGCCTTGGATCAATGCGGAGTTTGCGGGGCATGTCTTCACTAAGCTCTCCGTCTCTCGGCAGGACGCTAAGCTAAATTGTCAAAAAAAGTCGGGCACTTTGAGCGCTCCGGGTCATGCTGTGAAGTGAAATGTTCGAATCGTGTGGGTGGTCATTTGACAAAGCTCCACGTCGCGTCTTACTCTCTCTCTCTCTCTCTCTCTGATGACGGGTCTGACTGAATCAGGGAAGCCGACGCAGACGATGAGACAAAAAAAAAAAGAGCTGGAATGAAGTGAAATTTGTCCATCGGACTGATTCCTGTTGGAAGGAGGCGATATGGCAGAGTCGTTCACGTCCTTATCACCTTGCTGCAGCGCTGCTCCAGCACTTCTAAGTCCACGACATGTAACGTTTCTATATGGCAATAAGGAGGCGGGCGAGACGGGCGAGGCGTACAGCTTGTGCCCGTAGACGCAGACTGAAACGAACACTGATAGGCTTTATTTAAATATAGCGTGGAAGCGACAAGCGCGCTTATTCCATCCAGTTAATGTTAGCGCCGTCACCCACTTAATGTCAGCTCCGTACTGCGGCGGTGTCAGCGCTCGTCAGAGTGGCAGGTTTAATCACAGCAGAGGCCGAGCCTCACTCCTGCAATATCACTCTCTCATTACGCCCGAGTCAAACCACTTTCACACCCCAATTAGTGTCATATTCCTCCAGTATCGCCTTGCGTGCCGTGCTCCGGTCGACGCCGTTCTGGGTGCTGCGGTTGCTGGCTGGATTTTAGTTTTGGTGGGTGTCCTGAGCTGTTTTGATTGCTGTCTACGGAGCGTGGACACGTGCGAACGTACGCTGTCCATCGAAGCTATGGGTCCTCGTCTTCTTTTGGAATATGAATTTTCTCACGGCTATTTTTTAATGAGTTAAGTAAACACATTTAATTAAACAGCAGCGCTGTACTGTACTTGAACCCCGCTTGGCATCACTGTGCCATGAATGTGATACTATTGCCGTCACAGATTTACTAATGATGCTATAAAACTTGCTAATCATTGCTGCAAATAAAAAAAAAAATTAAATTTGACCATCTATTTTATAGTGCGAAACTCTTTTATGGTGATTAGGCCAATAGAAATGCCCCAAAATAGCTTTGAGTAAAAGCTCTTTGCAGTGAACTTAAAATTTGTTTTAGCCACTTCTATAAAGTTTTTCTTTAGACATTCCTAAAAGTAAGTATAGCTTCTTAGTGTATATTCTTAAAAGAAATTTCTCTAGAATTCCCCTAAAAACATGTAAAAAGTTTGTATTTTTAAGGTTAAAAATGACCACAAGGGGGCAGTAATAGTGCTTAAGAAGTGCGAGGGAACCCACACCAGCAGGAACAGACCTATAGGGGAAGATGCAAATGTCTAAACAGGAAATTTGTTATTATTTAAAGATAATACTCAATGTTATATGTATTTTTGAGTTCAATCAACTAGTCCTACATAAAGATGGTATATAGTATAGGCTAAAGAGGACACTTACATACCTAGAGACACGTTTTAGAAGGCAAATGGCAAATTTGAAACTTGAAACCGGCTTTGAATATGACATCACAGCCCCAGATTAAACTTTAAGGTATTTTGTAAATCATGAGACCCTTTGTCTACAAATATTTGGATTACATGATGCACTAAAACTACCTTAAAAACTAGAAATGAAATTGCATCGCAGCTTACGTGGCTACGCTCAAGCATTCAGACTGCAGAAAATGATATCTTGGCAGGTGAAATGATCTTATATCTAGTTTATATATCTTAAAATTCTTCATTTAAGATTTTTATATGCTAATTTTAAGGTTTTATAACTTATAACTTATACAGTTTTTTACTTGTTTTCAGTGATTTCAGTAAACCAAATTGTTTTACTGTATTGGCAGATAATTTAACTTGTTTTGAGAACATTTCTTACAATAAGTCAAATTATCTGCCAATATAGTGCGATCATTTGACTTACTGAATCACTTAAAACAAGTAAAAAAACACCTAAAAACAAGTTAAATAGTCTCATAATAAGCCTAAAACAATCATACAATGAGAATTATTAGATATATCAACTAGATACAAGACGATTTTACCTGCTAAGACCTTATTTTTCTGGAGTGAGGGAAACTTTGTTAATAAACCAGCTCATTAATAACTAAATCTAACTGACTACAACATCCATGACTATTTGGACTTGACAAAATATCTGAATGGACACGCATGTGTGTCTGTAATCTTTTAGTATGAACTTTAATGGCTTCATTTCTCCTAGCAAGTGGAAATTTGTACAGCCCTGACAGACAGTCTCGCCGTATTATCGCTGCCAGTAATTGTCATCACAGATGTGCTAATGATTGGTTTCATGACAGCTTATATGCCACATGCTAGTTTTTGCCAAGTGTAGTCTAGACATTATGACATCTGTCACGACAGTTGTCACAGTACCGTTATATTACTGGACATACTCTGTCATATCATGTAGCAGGGTTCAAATAAAGTACTAAACACCTGCTAAAAATGTGTTTCCAGAGATTCCAGAGATTTTGGAGTCGGTTCTGATGCTAGTTTCAAATGACAGGAAATGAATCTAAGAGATATTTCCACAGAGTAGTTCCAGTTTTAAAAAGACACACATGCAGAAGAACATTTAGCAAAAAGCATAGTAGATATTAATTAAATATTAAAACTGCAAATGAACCAACTGCAAAAAAAATCTATATTAGCAAGTGAAATTTTCTTGAGTCTGGTCTATATATGTGGTATTTCTAAATGTTAAGATTGTTTCAGGCTTGCTATTTAACTTATTTTTGGATTTTTTAATTGATTTAAGAAATGTTATTAAATAAAATAAGTTAACTACTTTGGCACAAAATGCTTGAAACCTGATCTGCCAATATACTGAGATCTTTTAACGTGATAAAATGACTTTTAACAAGTTAAAAATATCTAGAAATAAGTTATATCAGCTTATAATGTTTTCACAACTTGCTTAGAATGTACAATATTCAATATTTAATATTTTGACCATGTTTCAGATTATTTGACATATTATTTGACAGCTTGAGTTTGAAAACTCATGGCTATGTCAATGTCATGTAGCAGGGTTCAAATAAAGGACTAAACACCTGCTAAAAATTTACTAACCAGGTCCTATTCCAGATTCCAGAAAATTTGGAGTCGGCTTGTTTATGGGAATGCTAATTTAAGTGACAGGAAATGATTCTGAGAGATGTTTCCAGACAGTAGTCCCAGATAAAATGACTTTTAACAAAATTATGTTGGAGGACTTGCTTTTGGGACAGACCGTCTAGACAGTGACAACTCAGGACACAAACTCTTACCTAGCACGAGTGCAGGACTCCAAGGCTTTGGAGGCGACTCTTGATTCCCAAATGCCTGGAACCGGAGAACTGATTCCGGCTGGGCAGGGACATCTGATCATATCCGCGAGGGGGCCTGCGGCTCCAGGTTTTCGTTCCAACAAAGCATGAGATCACATGATCAGTGGTCTGAAGTCTGAGCCACTGATAAATCAAGTGAAATCAGGTGAGCTCTGGCTCCTTTGGAACGAGAACCTGCAGCCACACCGACCCTTTGTGGATGGGCCTGGACACCCCTGTGCCTGGGATTGACTCACAGCCCCAGTGCTAATCCTTCAGGTATGTTTAGCTTCAGCACTCAGTTGCTGCATGTTCATCCAGATGTCTTCCTTGCTTTGAAGAGCAGGCTTTGCCTGATGATTTGATAGTGTTTGATGGTCACCAAAAGCACATACTGACAACAAGTGACAAGGCCAGAGGTTGGTGTGAGCTAAGATGCATTATGTCCTAGAGATATTGCCGCATCCTCAGTTAACCTACTTCACTGCAGCTCCCTTGACATTTGACCGTTCCATTGCCTTGTAGGGTTTGTTTGGTAGAATTGAACCTTGTTGTCTTCCTCACAGCCAGCTTTGCTACTTAGCTAGCTTGTTAGCTTGCTAGGAGCTAGCTAGGTAAATAGAAGCCTAGCTTAGCTAGCTAAATTCTGCACAAGCAAAAGGGTGTTGCTGTGTCTACATGTGAGCATTGATAACAGTTGTTCTTGAAGAACCGATGCCGCANACTTAGCTAGCTTGTTAGCTTGCTAGGAGCTAGCTAGGTAAATAGAAGCCTAGCTTAGCTAGCTAAATTCTGCACAAGCAAAAGGGTGTTGCTGTGTCTACATGTGAGCATTGATAACAGTTGTTCTTGAAGAACCGATGCCGCAGTAAATGAGTGACGGCAGCATGTGGGTTCATCCTGTATTTTATACCAGTGCAATCTTACAATAAGCCTGCAGGAATTCCATGTATTAATATGTTCATTGGCATCTGTCGAGCAGTCTGCCATCTAACAGTGGGTTCTAACATCCAACTGAGAGGGCCTAAGTTCTCCCAGATGCCTCACAGCTATGCTCCTGATTAAAAGCCTTGGCCCCCTACCTGCCAACATTCCCAATTTTTGTGGGAGTGTGTTCCCGATTGGTAATTTTCCCTGTTAATATCCCGATTTCATATTGATACAAATCGGATGGGTGTTTCTGAGTTTCTTGGTGGGATACGTGTTGTGGATCCTGGCAACCCAACCCAGAGGCATCACACAGTTGGGCCAGATTTGGTGGATGCCTTCTCTGCCATTTTACTGGTTTTTCCAGGTAGTCCCAAAGATTATCTGGGGATTCTGGGGACCTGTCCAGATGTGGGAATGCTCCTGAATGGCCATGCCACTCAGTCTCATTTGCTGCCCTGTGAACGTGAGGATTGTCATCTCGGAATACCGGGATAGGAATGTTATGTTCCACGGTATAAGATAATGGGCAAAAGGCAAAACCCGGTTGTCCAGCAGCTCAGTGTAGACACTGTGGTTCAAATTACTGTCACCTCAGTTAAAGAACCCATTTCCACGTAATTCAAAGACCCCCAGAACATCACTGAGAGGGGACTGAGTTTTGTCTGGGGGGCTTATGAACGGCAAAGCTTGTACTGCTCAATATGGCGTCCGTTTACAGAGAAAGTCCCTTCAGGAAAACTCGGCTTGCTGGTACGCCTTGAGTGAGGAAGGGCTGATGACATTGTGGTGCTGGAACCAGGAAAGCCCCCCTTGTTGTGGAGATCTGTGTAAGGGTCATAGCTAGAACAGCCTGAAGAACCACCAAGCGTTGTGGGTAGGCCATATCCCAGTAATCTGGAAAGTCTCCCCCTTTTTCCCAGCCGCTCGTTGGCAGGTATGTGGCCAAAAGATGGTTTGAACACCTTAAATGTTTGAGTGCTTGTTAGCCAAGACATCTCAACAGGTGGATGAAATGCAGTGCGTTACAGCAGTATGGAAAATATTTGCATGTGTGAATCTAATTACTCTTTAATATGTCTGTACTTCAAAGTTAGGGAAAACATGCTCATTTGCATAGACTAGATGTCTCCAAACATGTGACAGGCAGTGGATAGGTATCATTGACACCAAGGGATGTGCGAGAACAACACATCAACACTCACTTTGCAGCTCGCATCCCACTCAGAGAGGGAAAAAAAACGTTTTCCGGGATGTGCAGTTTGCATACATGCACACGTTTCTCACGGACACCGCTCGCACTGTTGAGTCAGAACCATCTGTTGGCCTCCAGTGGGCGGTCTGAGGTGCTCTGGCGCTAACGTTTGGGTGTTGTTGATCAGGTGTGACTCCACACGTCCCTCTCCGTCTCCTGTCGTAATAAGAGTCGTCTATCTCCCGGACGCCCGGCTCCCTTCACGTGGAGGTTAATGGGAATGACACGCATATTAATAATGCCATTATTAGCACAGAGACGGGCTTGCGTTTGAATTCAACACGACTGTGTCCCTCCCAGAGGCAGGCGAAGGTCAAAGGTCACCCTCCCGACTCTCTCTGCCGGCTAGCTGCCACTGACCCCTGCCTCGGAGACGTGATGGACGCACGGGTCATGCCGATCAAGACTTTCGCCACCGTCAGACCACGAGCCGCAAATCGTCCATGACAAAGCCAGCACTGGGGGCCATGGGGAATTAAAGCGGAAGGTCCGACCCGGCGGCTAATCAGCGATGGTACGCAGACAGCTAAGAAGAAGCACGCAGTCAGCCCGGATTCCTCACATCCCTCTTAACCTAGATGAATAGGGGGAAAGGCATGAACGGGAGCTGGCGATGCCTCTGATGTGCATTCCAAAAATAGGCACTTATGGACCAGAATCCGAGGATAGTTTGCATGCATGTAGTGGCTTGTTTGGTTACATATGAATTGGAAGAATCCCAGAAAACTACACAGGAACCGCACCCTACCCTTTCCCTTTATTACAGCCTCCATTCTTTTGGAGGGGGCAGAAGTTTGCAGGGGTATTTTTCCACATCCACCAAGGGCGGAAATGCCATTCTCTGCTTTTCACGATGCGAGTTATCCCACCCAAAGTTTCAGACAGTTGCATTTGTCCCAGCCAATAACTGGGGGTAGCACAGTTTGTCCAGCCATCAAGCAACCTCCCAATATCATGCTATGCTGTGTGTTGGGTAGCGCTGGGCTTTCTGTTAGCTTTTGAAGCTTATGTTGAGAGCGTCCCTGCTGTTGACATGGTGCTCCAGCAAATAGACCCTTGTCATTCATTCATCTTCTAAGCTGCTTTGCTTTTTGAGTCGTGGTGGGACCTATTCTAGCCCTCACTGGGCGCAAAGCAGGAAACACCCTGGACAGGCCACCAGTCCATCACAGTAGACCTTTTTCACAAACACTAAAAGAATCCGAGTCTCCAAAAGCAGCTCAAACTGGGCCCTGCTTATCCTTCTGGGTTGGTGGGGGGTGCTGGAGCCTATCCCAGTGCTCACTGGATGGAAGGCAGGAATCACCCCAGCCAGGCCACCAGTCCATCACAGCTCTTGTACACATGTACTACAAGAATCTGAGTCTCTGAAACCAGCTCAAACTGAACCACACTTACCGTTCTGGTTGCTGGTGGGTGCTGGAGCCTATCCCAGCACTCAGTGGGCGGAAGGTAGGGAATGGCCTGAACAGCCCGCCAGTCCATCGCAGTAGACCAAACACTCAAAGCATTGGAGTCTCCAAAAGCAGCTTAAGCCATGCTCAAACTGAACCACACTTATCCTTCTGGGTCAGAGTGGGTGTGTGAGCCTTTCCTGGTGCTCATTGGACGGAAGGCCGGAAACACCCTTGACAGGCCACAAGTTCATCACAGTAGTGGCCCCGGTTATCCTTCTGGGTCGTAGTGGGTGTTGGAACCTATCCCAGCCCTCATTGGGCGGAAGGCAGGAAAGACCCTGGACAGGCCACTGGTTCATCACAGTTGTTGTTTTTCACAAACACTAAAAGAATTAAGAGTCAACAAAAGCAGCTCAAACGGAGCTCAAATTTGGCCCCAGTTATCGTTCTGGGTTCGTAATGGGAGTCTATCCCAGCCCTCATTGGGCGGAAGGCAGGAAAGACCCTGGACAGGCCACCGGTTCTACACAGTGGACCTTTTTTCACAAATACTAACAAACACAAACAACACTTACAAACAACCAACCCAGCGCCACTTATCTTTCTGGGTTGCATTGATTGTTGGCCCCTATCCCAGCGCTCATTGGGCGGAAAGTAGGGAACACCCTGGACAGGCTGCCAGTCCATCACGATAGGTCTTTTTCACGAGCACTAACAGCATCAGAGTCACCGAAGGTAGCTCAAACTGGACCATGAACTAAATTATAGCCTGTATAGAAACAACCAAAGTTTCAGCTACTGAATGAAGTGATGAAGTGATGAAGCTCTTCACGTAGCCTCACCTTCTGTTGTCTCGTTTGTGCATAAGGAAACGCAAAAGGACACAATGTCATTAAGTGCCGGGTGGGGGGGGGTGCAAATATGTCCCCCCTCAATCTCACTCCTACAGCCTTGATCTTTGTGTGCTCTTTGTTTGAGGGTGACTGGTCTGGTGGTCCCAATTTCCGGTGGTGGTGGCCCATATTAGAAAATAGGTACCCATCATTCCACGGTCCATGAAGCACGGATGCCTCTGTTTAATACGGATTTCAGAACAGCCAAATAAAGCTGTTGTCCAACCAGGAGCACAGCTGGGAACGCTGCCCAGAAAAGGACCTCTAGAGTCGGAGGATGAGGAAGCTTGGACGAGGTCGAGCAGTCTCTCCTCCTGCAGAGGAACACTCAAAACCCCCACAGGGCCAACGCTGCCCTTCCTTCCCTCCCGCTCACCTCCTTCACCATCGCTTCTGCCCAGATCACACACACTGCCGCAGCTTAAAAATTCATGCGTGTGGATTTTAGGTCATTAAAGACTCATCAGTCAGGATTGTGTTTAACGAAATCCAATATTCATGAAAAGCTCTCTCTCTCTCTCTCTTTTTTTTTTTTAAGCATTGCATCCTTTCTGGCCCACCTCACTGCTTCTTGTTTTGACTCTGTTTGTCTGCATTTCCTGGCCTTGTTTGAGAACGGCGTAGGTTAATGGGATGGTATACAGCCAGGCCAATTACTAAATAAAGAGCTGGCGGCAGTGAACGCTAATGAGCTAAAGGCTAGCGTTAGTGGACGAAGTGTGTGTGGGAGTGAATGCTTGCAGCCGCACAGACTTTGCAGGAAGGCAGTAATGTTAACCTCTGTGTGAAGAACTGTTTGGAGAAGCAGTTACCGTAGACCTGCGTCACTTCGTCTGTCTCTCATTCATATTGCATTGCATGACTGCGCCCTGGCTAGCCAGGCAGAACCTGACCCAAGTTTAGCAGCATGATTTGATCTCAGATCAGATTTCAGATCGGACCTAAAGTCTAACTGAAGATCATACCCAGGATCAAGCCCAAGATTACAGTTAAAATCAGACCTGAGATCATACCCAAACATTAGGCCTGAGATATGATCCAAAGCCAGCCCCAAATCAAATCCAGGATCAGACCCAAGATTAGACTCAGATCAGACTTAAGATCAGGGGCAGAAATTGGACCTGAGATCTGATCTAAGAATAGCCCCACATACGAACTAGGAATAGACCCACTATCAGTCCTGGATCAGACCTGAGATCAGATCCAGACATTAGACCTGAGGTTTGACCCGAGATCGGACCCAGAAATTAGCCCTGAGATTTGATCCAACAACACACCTAAATAACTTGCAGGATCAGGCTCAATTTTAGACCCAGATCAGACCCCAGCACAAATTAGACCTGAGATTTGACCCAAGATCAGACTCACAAATTAGACTTGACATTTGACCCAAGGACAGCCCCAAATAAGATCCAAGATTAGACCCAGATAAGACATAAGATGAGGGCCAAGAGATCTGATCTAAGAACTGCCCCAAATAAGATTCAGGAACAGATCAACTATCAGTCCCAGATCAGACCCAGAAATTGGACCTAAGGTTGGATCCAAGAACAGACCTAAATCAGATCCAGGATCAGACATAATAGACCCAGATCAGACATATGATCAGATCCAAAAACAGCCTCAAAAGACCCATTAGACCCAATGTTAGACCAAGGTTAGACTTGAGAAGAAATATATATCAGACCTCAAATCAGACCCAAAATAAGGCCAAGTATTGTACATACAATCAAACACCCAGGAGAGAACTTTGAGAACTGGGGTTGGAGTTCTGGCATCTTCTGCCTGGAAACAGGAAAAGGCTGGGGTAGTTGTGGGGATTGCGAGGAACTTGGTCATGGGATACGGAATGAGATTTTATAGGGTGTTAGATTGGAAGGTGGAGGGGGTTCAGACATGGTCCTCCTCCCACATTTCAGTTATTCCAAAACTCTAGAGCTGGACAAGAGAATAGACCCTGATTACACTCCAGATCAGACATGAAATCAGACCCATGTGAAATGCAAGCCAGGCTCTAACATCCACCAAGCCACATATAGAGGTAGGCAAGGCAGAGGTGAGACCTAGAGCCTAGATCTGGTCCAAACTAACCCGGAATCTGTATACCTAAGCAAGATTATCCCACGTTGACCAGAGCAGGATGGGTTCCCTCTTTGAGTCTTGGCTCCTCTCGAGGTTTCCTCCTCTTGCTCTGAGGGAGTTTTTCCCCTTGGCTTGCTCACTCGGGGGCTTAGACCCGGATTCCCTGTAAAGCCGCTTTGTGACAACATCTGTTGTGAAAGGCGCATACAAATGAACCTTGACTCGACTTGATTAGCACGAGATGGGACCAGGACGTAACCTAGATCGGCAGACCCGACCCGTACCAGGCTGATTACACTACATTGAGATGGAACTCGGACAATGACTAGACCTGGTGGCAGAATGGGTTGGATTCATTTGACTGTACCAGGCCTCCCATAATACCTATTATCAAAAGAAGAAGAGATTGCGATAATTACGACTCCCGCTCCTCCTATTAATCCTCTGTCGCCTCCCGTACAACACTCGCCACCAATAATGGCGCTAATAAAGTCTAAATGTAATCCGTGTTGTTAGTTCTCCGTGGCGGCGGCGGCTCTGTGGAAGCTTTGTGTTGTGTTGCGAGGCTGGCTGTAGTATTCTTTACCGCAATTACATCCTCCAGTGGAGCAAGATAGGTAATCCCCGCTCTCAGTGTCTCTGATTATATTTTATTGCAGTCGTTTTTCATTTCTTGTCCTCCCCTTCGCAGTAGGTATCTTCTCAGCCATCGCCTCGGCAGAAGAGGCACTCTATAGATATATAAATATATGTAGTCTTATTTTTTTTCCTCCTTTCAGTGGCCCTTTTCTCTATCTGTCTTTCCTTCTCTCTCTCTCTCTCTCTCTCTCTCTCCCTCCCTCTCTCTCTCTCTAACCATGTCACCCACAGTGATATTGTTCTTTGATTGGAGGGCTCTGTGCAGCAGGGGGTTATTTGGGCTTGAAGTGGAGAGGCAGGCAGAGGCTCTGTGTGTGAATGCAGATACAGCGTGCATTGTGTAGTTTTAATAGTTGATGTGCGGACTGTATTTGAGTGTGTCGGTGTGTTTTCGTGCGTGGGGGGTGTTGGTGCACTCATGCGAGCGACAAAAGGAGATAGAGGGGTAGACACAGCATGTGTGTGCGTGCGTGTGTGGCTGAGTGAGCAGGAACGAGGGAGAAGAGGAGGGTGAAAAGGTCACCGCAGGATAGACGCCCGTCCAGCTACTCGGGAGTCACGAAAACGCAGCGAGAAGTACTGCAGCATCTCTCTCTCTCTCTCTCTCTCTCTCTCTCTCTCTCTCTCTCTCTCCATACACTCATCATCAAAATAATAGCTGCACCCATTCAGCAAGCAGTGATGCCCTCCATGAGTCATCCTGTTAGTGCAGAACCGTTGGCAGGCGGCTGCACCACGCAGGACTACATGCGCACAGATCGCTACGACGACTGTCCTTAACACCACGTCACCGTCACC
>CM067497.1:22694090-22716188 GCA_034552555.1 Semaprochilodus insignis
TAGTGGTGAGGTTGTGTATTGCGACCTACTGAGCCCTGTGACCCACACTGTAAAAACATGACTACTGTTTGTAACAAGCAACTGAATAAGCTTTACTCGACTCACAACATTACTTTGACTGAAAGAATCGCCCCTATGGTGGCCGTCAGGTCCGGCATAGCCTTAGTGTCTGTCCAGGTTCAGTTTAGCTTCATGGTTTCTCTTCTCTGGCGGTGAGGATTCACCCTCCTCCACTGATGTAGTAAGATGTAGTTAGATGTAGTAAGCTGTGATACACCATTACCAAAGCATTTACCAATAAATACATAAACTGAGAAAAATACTATTATAGATTACAACAGTTAGAACAACAGAATGAAGTTATTTAAGTTATGTTTTATTGTTTTTAATGTTAATTCAGTTCATATTACTATGAACTAACCCCCCCCACCCCCGCCCCCATGAGCCGACATAGACAGTCATTTCCAATAAAGAGATTTACCAGCTTCTTGTGGAATTTTCCCATTCCAAGACCATTCCTTAGATGGTCTTCCGCCTACATTCTGGCACCCTAAGCGTTATAGTAACTGCTGCACCATTTAAGGTGGAACGGGAACGTTTAAACAAAAAGAAAGCTGGTGAATAAGTAGAAACTGAACGTCAGTGGCAGAATGTAAAAGCTTCACCATTTAGATGCAATGGGTAAATTCCAACAGAAAGCTTGTGAGTAGGAAGCTTCAGCCTTATAGTTAGGAATAAGAATAAGGAGTAAGGAGTAATCCAGCCTGGATAATATCCTGCCTGGAGCTGACTTCTTGTTTGGCCTGAAACCAAAGCAAATCCCAAACATGCCAGAATAGTTTCCTTGACCTAAAGTCTGGGTTAGGTTTACACAAGTGGGCTATATCAACTTCCGACCCATGCGTCACATTTGTCTGAGAGCCTTCTGTGGCTCAGGGCATCAGCTCTGGAGCTCGTTGTCCAGCTTGTGAGGTGCAGTCGTCCCTCGCTCCAGGGTTACAGGTGCGACGGTGCCGATTTGGAAGTAGGGGGAGATGGGATGAGCAGCCAGAGGGAGGGATTTATCGAACGCACCAGAGAGGTAGTCTATGTAATACGGTGGTAGGTGCCTTGTGGCCACTAGGAAACTGCTAGCATTCATATATACCCACTTACTCATGCACAGTGCTTTTTGAAACTTTAACACCAAGCAACAAATTAACAATGAAGCCGTGGAAATAAAACCTCACCAAGCTGCTAACAACCTGAAAACAAGACTTAAAGCGAACGTTAATGTTAGCTATGAACAGCTACACTCATCATCAAATGAACAGCTGCACCCAGAAGGAGGTGTGGGATTGCAGTGCTGTTGGGAAGGAAGATATAGATTACCAGGATCAATAAATGATGATAAATTTAGACTGATATGATCAATATTTATTGAGCTACACATACAGAAGTAGTGTCCCTCAGTATGGCGTCAGGCCGCCGTGTTTGCTAACCCAACATGACAGATGTCTCAGCATGGAGTTGTAGAGGTTCCTAATGGTGTCCTGTGATAATCCATACCATGCAGCTTGAATATTCTCACACAGTTCCTGAAGATGGTGCGGTAGGGGTGGAGGTGGAGTGACACCAGGCCTTCTGGACGTGTGACAACAAACCGTTGATCTTGGTGCTGGCCACGGAGCCTCCACACACGGATTGGTTGGCCGTCTCCACCAAGACAAAAGCGGGACTCGTCACTCAAGATGACCCGCTGCCATTCTGAGTCACTCCATGCCAGTCTGGCACGACACCATTGCAGTCTATGGTGACGTTGACGTGGTGTTAAGTACAGTCGTCGTAACGGTCTGTGTGCATGTAGTCCTGCGTGGTGCAGCCGTCTGCCAGTGGTGCTGGCACTAACAGGATGACTCATGGAGGCAACACTGATCGCTGAATGTCTGCAATCATGGCTGTAGGGTCAGTCAGGTACAGTGATGAGTCCCGTCCTTGCTTACATTACATGCGCATCTGAACATGAAACTTGAATCATTAGCATGTCTCACGATGTCAAACCCACCCACCAAGTTCCATTTCTGTCGGTTGATTCCTTCTGGGTGCAGCTACTTATGCAACTGTTTTTATGCAACTTCACCTTCTTCACTTTTGTGCAGTGGTCATATTGCTTGGAATTATTTGTTGGACCCTTTGTTGGAGCTGTTGCACACATGACCTATGAAGACCACGGAAGTAAGCCTCACAAAAATATGTCCCTCAATAATCATTAATCGATATACACTCCGGCCAAAAGTATGTGGACACCCCTACTAGGTGTAGCTCAATCACACGGCCATGCAATCTCCAAAGACATAGGACCATAGGATGCCACCACTGTTTGAGAAACTTCTGCCCTGCTAGATATGCTCCAGTCCGTAGTTCTGGGGAAGAGCCTTTCCTGTCCGAGCATGACTGTCTGGGCCCCCTGTGCACAAAGCAAGCTCATGGCTTGAGGAGTTTGGTGTGGAGGAACTCCAGTGGCCTGTACCCAAAGCCTTGACCTCGACGCCAGTGAGCACATTTGAGATGAATTGGAGCCAGACCACCTCGTCCAACACCAATGCCTTTCTTTTGACTGAATGGATACAAATTCCCAAAGACACACTCCAAAATCCCTTGGGTTTGGGACTTCCCAGAAGAGTGGAGGCTGTTATAGGTGCAACGGGGGGCCAACTTCATATTAATGCCCATCGTTTTGGAGATGGAGGCTCGTATAGGGTACTTGGGCCCATGTACTTTTGGCCATATGGTGTTTAGAGGTCATAGTCAGTCAGACCTGCCACCAGGGGAACCCCCTTCCCCAAAAACACTGCCGCATTTCAAACCCTTGAATACTAATAACATCATGAGTGCAAATTCTGGGTACTCCACCCCCCTAGTCAAAGTAGACCCACTGCTTCATTTCAGACTAGACTACTCCTGAAATTATGAGTCGACAAGAGACACATCTTTCTGATAAATGTGGACGGACGCCTGGGTTATTTCTGGCCTTTTTAAGGAGGCACAGGGGAGCAAACACTCCAGCTACGGTCCAGATTCAAGGGCTAAGACTTTAAAAGTGACCTACTTCATCAAAGGCCAATGCCTCCCTGACTCTGATCCCAGATCCGTGAGGGAGAAAGGAAGAGAGACAGACACAGAAAGCAGACGGACGCATGGAGAGGCAGGCACACAGACAGACAGACAGACAGACACGTATGAAAAACCTATATCAGTGGTGGTAAGGAACCGTGAACGTTCGCGCACAGAGCACCCACTGCTCTCCTCTGTGCTTCTCTCATCTCCTGCGGTTCCTCTGCTGAATAATACATGACTCTGCCTGGTCTATAGCCTGAGCCAGGGCTAAGTATAGGAAGCCCCAGGCTCCCCGTGCCATTTGGAAGCTTCTCACTCGCGCCTCGTTGCGGGCCAGGCGCTGGCCCAGCAGCTGTTTTCCGCCGAGGGTCGTGATGAGATGTTATTAGGCATAGGCTAATTGTGGATCAGCGGTGTTAGCGGAAGGTAGGCGCAAACTTTTTAGCAGCACAAGCACAAGGGGAACGGGTTGCCTGCTAACGCGAGAAAGCCTGAGGCGAGGGGTCACGTCAGGGGGAGAAGCCCAAGAGAGGAGGGAATCCTCTGGCAATGACCAAGATGATAGATCAGGCCTAGAACAAACCTCAAAAGGAGCAGTACGTGCTCTGCTTCGTCATGTGTGGTGCTAATCGTCTCCACTGAATAGCAATGGAGGTTTGTTGGAACATGGCCTCTCTCTAACGTTGTATATTCCTAGGCATTTAAGAACCATAGCTCTCCACCAGAGGGCAGTGGAGCCTGAGTCTTGTCAAGGGTTCTGTTCTGTGGTTGGTATAGCGTAGTAGGTTCTACCTCTGCCTCCCATGCTGTAGGCCGGGCTTCGATCCCCTACCTGGGCAAGCACCCTACGCTACTCCAAGAAGAGTCTGTGGGCAAGACTGTCTGTCAAATACCGTAAACGTTGAGTCTGGCGTAAGAACGGCTACTGCAGCCGCCAAACGGCTACCAAATATTTGTACTGGAATAGTTCTATATGCTAATCATATACACTCCCTGAGCACGTTATTAGGGACACCTACTTATTGCACTGCACTTTGTGAGTCTACCATTACATCATTTGCTAGTCCACTCACTGTCCACTCTATTAGACACTCCCACCTTGCTGGTCCACCTTGTAGATGTACAGTCAGAGACGATAGATCATCTGCTGCTGCACAGTGCAGTGTTGGTCATCCTCTAGGCCTGTATCAGTGCCCACAGGGCGATGCCCACAGGACGCTGAGGTGTCCAGCAGCACTGCTGATCCACTAACACCAGCACAACACACACTAACACACCACCACCACATCAGTGTTACTGCAGTGCTGAGAAAGATCCACCACCCACATAATACCTGCTCTGTGGTGGTCCTGTTGGGGTCCTGACCATTGAAGAACAGGGTAATACAGTATACAGAGAAACAGATGGACTACAGTCTGTACCTGTAGAACCACAAAGCGCTCCTATTTGGAGCTGATACTATGGAAAGTGAGAGCTGATAGAGTTGCTGGAGTGGGGCAACTGGCCTACCACAAACAGCAAAACAGCAAGCACTACAGCCTCCAATCAGACTTGTTTGATGGGTTTATTATTAGCTTACTCAGTGCTGCGATACCAAGGGTTGTTTCTTCAGAGGTCAGCACAGCCAAAGCAGTAGCAGCATTGGTTGACAACGCCATGTCAACAAAACCCACCAACATTAAACTTGATGTGAAGTTTCACACACCGAATGCATCTGTGTGAATGGGTCTTTAGGCCCAACGTGCAGAAGCCAACGAAGGAACAACTCCCAATGTGTATATATAGATCTGCCAATTCCACACCGAAGACCATCCAAATATAGTGCCACCCTGATCCCAACCCTTCCGGTCTTAACTTCAACTTTCCCTTTGAATCTCCTTCGCCTGGTCCAAGGAGGTAGACCTCTAGCTAGACAGTTGATGGCCACTGCCCAAGGTGTGTATCGAGTGCGTATCCTTGCAACCAGCCAGCTAACATCATCTCTCTAGCTTTACCGTTGCGTGCTGGTGTTCGGCTGAATGCGTGTCAGACCCAGCAGTCACGCTTCAGTTGCCGTTCGGGCCCGGAGGCCCCACAGGCCCACCTTTGATCCTGCTATCCTGAGCTGAGCGCTAAACGTGGCCTTTTACCAGGGGCTGGCTCACATACCATCCTCAGCTCTCCTTCTCGGAAGACAGGAGGCATGCAGGGTCGTGCGAATTCCACCAGTCTGCAATCAGCGGATCTTACCGAGGCTCTAGTGAAACTTCGACAGGGGTGCTACTTCGTACACTGTCCTTCAAAAGTTTGGAGGGCTTTAGAAGCCTTTCTTTGCCAGTCTTTGCGATGACTTTGCTAAGTTTAGATTGTCTATATGGCTGCTTTGTATAGCATGGCAGTTTTTGAATAGCAGCAGCAGCAGTTTCCTAGGACGTGCTTTGGATAGCATGTCTAATCTATTCTCATCTGATCTAGGCTAAGGAGATGGGAGTTGATCTTAAAAGGAGTTCACTCGCCCAAACAGGTGTTCAGGAATCATGAATCGATTGCAAAGCTTTGAACTCGATGGTGACGTTTAGGTGCACACGAGCACAGAGAGAGAGAGAGACGTTCTGCTGCCACTGTCTAGACGGTCTGTCTGAAAATAAAGTGCATCCTTCCGAAATGCACATCAATAGAGTGTATCTTACATTGGAAAGCAATGTACAGGTGGAACAAAAATGGGCTCACGATCGATATGTTTATATACCAATCAAGGATGCACAATATTGGCATCATACTGGGATTGGCAGACCTTGGCATTGGCCAGTTGAATATACAGTATCTGAGCAATATTTCAAACCTATATTTGATGAATAAGTGCCAAATGTTTGTGACGCTGGACTGCTACACTAAACCATCTGCATTGTTTCAAAACCGCATTGGTTAACCCTGTAGAAGTAAGCGTATCTATGCCAGTATGAATCCAGTCCCAATTTCTACATTTGATAGATCTTTATTTATAAGCATCAGCAGGTACATTTAAAAAACACACACTCATCATCAACAGAACAGCTGCACCCAGAAGGAGGTGTGGGATTGCGGTGCTGTTGGGAAGGAAGATAAAGGTTACCAGGATCAATAAATGATGATACATTTAGACTGATATGATCAATATTTATTGAACTACACATACAGAAGTAGTGTCTCTCAGTACGGTGTTGGGCCTCCGTGTTTGCTGACCCAACATGCCAGACGTCTCGGCATGGAGTTGTGAGGTTCCTGTGATAATCCATCCCATGCAGCTTGAATATCCTCACACAGTTCCTGCAGATGGTGCGGTAGAGGTGGAGGTGGAGTGACACCAGGCCTTCTGGACATGTGACAACAAACCGTTCATCTTGGCGCTGACCACGGTGCCTCCACACACGGATTCGTTGGTCGTCTCCACCAAGACAAAAGCGGGACTCGTCACTGAAGATGACCCGCTGCCATTCTGAGTCACTCCATGACAGTCTGGCACGACACCATTGCAGTCTCTGGTGACGGTGACGTGGTGTTGGCGTCGTAACGGTCTGTGTGTATGTAGTCCTGCGTGGTGCAGCCGTCTGCCAATGGTACTGCACTAACAGGATGACTCATGGAGGCATCACTGCTCAATGAATGTCTGCAATCGTGGCTGTTGGGTCAGTCAGGTACAGAGATAAGAACCGTCCTTGCTTACGTCACATGCACGGCCGAGCTTGAAAGTTGAACCATTAGCATGTCTCATGATGTATAACCTACCCACCAAGTTTCATTCCTGTCAGTTGATTCCTTCTGTGTACAGCTATTTGTGCAGCTATTCTTTTGATGATGAGGCAAAATCTTCATAAACTGTGTGAATAGAAGTTTCTTCTTAAGAACGTTTGGTGAATGAGGCCCAATAGGCTTGTTCCGCTTTGCTAGCCACAATCAAGATGTCACTGCTTTCCTGGTAACGCATCCGCTACTCTTCATACATGAGCCCTTCTGGTAATTACATGGGAATCACGCCAGGCTTTGCGCAGGTGATTGCTGCATCAATCTTAGTGGAATTCCGACTCCGGCTTGCATTCACACATCTATTACCGTTTAATTGCTGTTAAAGTCCCATGTGAAGGTGCATGTGTGGAAAGGCGCTTTTGTCTTGTAAATGAACAATCAAGAAAATGAACAATCAACTTTTGATCGCTAGGGATCGGAATTGGAGCTGAACAGGAATCTGGCAGATCGTTATTCAGGCAAAAACTGCTTGAGATGTTGAGGAAAGCATCAGACTTACTGCTAAACAACCCAAAGTTTTAGCAAACAGGGATTTTTTCTTACTTAAAGTCTCAGTAAGGTAAGATAATTGCTGAAAAGACTGTAAGCTATGTGGTACTGAATTGTGGAGAACGACCGTTAGCAGTTTTGTGTTCAGGATTTTTTTTGGACAGGTCTGAAATCATGGCTTAATGACGCACTGGAGCCATACTTGGCACGACCCTCTCCAACACTAGAGCCCCTTAGCGTCTGCTAGCTCGGTGCCCAGGGCTACATTTCACACTGTGAGCCCTCTCAGACAACACCAGCTTTGTTACCTTCGGCTAGGCTAGGAGAGCTATCGGCTATGTGGTACTATGAGTGGCTAAGGCTACCTGAACTGAGACCACACGACCAATGGCTGCTTACAAACCAGGCTAGGGGCTGCTACTCCTCCATTAACTCACGCTAGCTAGGTCTTACACATAAACGGGAGAGAAAACAATGGCCATTCTGAGAGGAACTAGCTTGATTCTCAGGTAGGTACGTGTCCTTTGTCTCCGAACTGGATTCTAACTCTGGTGGTTCAAACAGGCATGGCCGTACAAGTCCAGGAACACCTCCTAGATGGACCATTTGCCATTTTCCATCCATTTTTCAGGTCATCATGGTATTAGACACTCTAGGTAGGCTGCACCTTTCCCGCAACAACACCACAATATTCTGTAGTATGGCAAACTCGGAACACACAATTAGCACTCCTTTACACGGACCTTAATTGAAAAACGCTTGGGAAAAGTTCAAAAGAAGGAAAGCTGTCCCCAAACCTTTGATGGGCGGTGTACTCCTTAGCTTGCCGTCTTAAGAGAGAAAGGGAGCAGTAGCACTCAAATGCTCCTGATTAAATGTCATCCGTGAAAATGGCATCCGGGGGAAGAAAAAAGGGGGGAAAGTAATCAGCGCAGCTTGCAATTCCACGGCGGAAAACGAGGAACCCGCTTCTCTTAACGAGCTCCCGTCGAAACCCACCGCCACACCACGTTGGCTTTTCCGAAGGCTCGATTTCCTCTCCGCTTATCCGTCCTTGATGCAAACGGGCCGGAGAATTTGTACAACATAAAAGAGGAGCTTTCCTTCCCAATACCCCCACTACAGATTCCAAAGCCAGTTAATACAAGACGGAATCCGACTCGGATCAATAACGGTAGAAGGACACTGGTCGGCGGAGAAAAAGCGGCTTGTTGAATCCCGAATAATGCTGTTTCTGAAAGATTTATTTATTTGTTAGTTCGTTTGTTTGTTTGTTTGTTTGTTTGTTTTACGTCCAGGAAAGTGAGAGATGGCTCCGGCCAGGCTTCAGCTCTTTGAAGGAACCGAATATTTTGGCTCTGCCACCCAAGGACTCTATCTCTCTCTGCTGTCCTTTCCGCCTGCTCGTTTGTTTGTTTGTTTGTTTGTTTGTTTGTTTGTTTGTTTGCTGCCTTGCTTGTTTGCTGCGGTTGTAAACAGGACATTGACATTAAGATGATACGGAGGCGGTGGCGGCGGCGGCACAGGTATCAGAAACTGATTGAATTCCGAAGCCAATTTCCACCCAGCCAGAGTTATACAGAAGGGAGGGAAAGACAAAGTGAAAAGAGAGAGAGAGAGAGAGAGAGAGAGAGAGAGAGAGAGAGAATGCAAATATATACATCTCCTGGCCCCTAAAATACCACATTCCTTTATTGTGCTCCCAATCCAGGGCTGTAACTAGATCCCGCACAAGAGCGTGTTTGTGAAGCATGACCTTCTTACACATGCTGCTGGTGCTCTGCAGATAAGTGTGCCTTGTTTTCAGTACAGGATGCGCTGCAAACTCTTATTAGATTTACTTTGAAAACCTCATTTGAAGCCCATGAGGGGTTGGGATAGGGAGCGGCGTATTGATTTCGGCATTCCCTTTGAAGAAAACGCTGTGCCGTCTTTTTTTTTTCTTTTTTTCTTTTTTAAAGAAAAGGAATGAGTGCGTAATTCCATCCACGTGCGCCGTTTTGATTGCATTACAGAACAGAGGGAAATAGGCTGGCACAAAATGATTGCTTACAATGAAAGTGGAAGATGTGCCCGGATGCCGTTCCAGAACTGGGAATGCTTCCGTTTGTTTTCATGTCAGCAGAAAATGGAAATACAAGTACATGCTGCCTGTGTCTCAATTCAGGCACTAGGCACTGTATTTGTAACCTCTACAAAGGATGAGCATGGGCGCTGAAGTACTCGGTGAGGAGCTAGTATTCGATTACTGAGGTCGCTGTTTGGTTGGCTCCCTTCCGGAAAAATGGAGGAAATGTACAGGTCATTCCGTTCAGTGCCGAATTCGTGTTTTATGGTACTGTAAAATGTGATTGTATAGTTGCACGCATATGTAAGTATCTTATAATACCGTCCACTACTACAAAACAGCAAGACTTAGAAGTCACGGCTAGCATGGCTGACTCTGCCGTAGCTTTTTACACTAAGGGATTGGAACTAAGTGTCAGCAACTTGGACTCGAGTTAGAACTAGACTCAGAATGCAACCTTAAATAACTTTTGGCTAATGCAAGACTCACGATGAAGCGAAATTGAACTAGAACTACCAACTTTAATGAGATAAGCTCGTTAAACTGCAGTCATGCAACATCAGAACTGACTTCTTGTTGTTCTACCCCCCACCAAACCAAAGCTTGGATGTAGGTCGGATAGCAAGTATACTAGCCAGTGTTCCTTATCGAGGATTAGTTGTTGTGATGTGTCATATACAGGGGTTGGACAATGAAACTGAAACACCTGTCATTTTAGTGTGGGAGGTTTCATGGCTAAATTGGACCAGCCTGGTGGCCAATCTTCATTAACTGCACATTGCACCAGTAAGAGCAGAGTGTGAAGGTTCAATTAGCAGGTCAGAGCACAGTTTTACAGTTTTGCTCAAAATACTGCAATGCACACAACATTATGGGTGACATACCAGAGTTCAAAAGAGGACAAATTGTTGGTGCACGTCTTGCTGGCGCATCTGTGACCAAGACAGCAAGTCTTTGTGATGTATCAAGAGCCACGGTATCCAGGGTAATGTCAGCATACCACCAAGAAGGACGTTTTCCTCCACCAGCATCACGTAGTGACCTGGCCACTATCCTGCAAGAAGAATGGCTTAAAATCCCTCTGACCACTGTGCAGGACTTGTATATGTCATTCCCAAGACGAACTGACGCTGTATTGGCCGCAAAAGGAGGAGGAGGCCCTACACCATACTAATAAATGATTGTGGTCTAAAACCAGGTGTTTCAGTTTCATTGTCCGACCCCTGTAGATGAGACACTAACCAACCGGTTTATGTTGTTTTGGCTCTTTCCTTAAAACACCCTGTTTATCGCATGTAGGTTTCTATGTCCTGTAGATAAAAGGTTTCCAATTAATAATAAGACAAATCTAAAATCCTCGGCTTCTCGAACTTTGGACTTGCACTCTAGAGACTCATCACTCAACCCAGATCCCAGAGATTCGAGACTCAACTCAGATCCCAGAGGCTTGACTCAGACTCTCACACCAGAGACTCAAGACTCAACTCGGGTCCCAGATACTCAAGACTTAATTCAGATCCCAGAGGCTTGAAGCTTGACTCAGATTTGCACACAAACTCAAGACTCAACTTGACAGAGATTCAGACATGGACTCACAACTCAAAGACTAAGACCACAGAGACTCAAGACCCAATAAACTCAAGAAACCTGAGACTTGACTCAGTTCAGACTCACAAACGAAAGAATTGAGACTCGACTCAGACTTGCAAGCCAGAGACTTGAGACTCAGTTCAAGCCTATACGCCAGAGACTCAAGACTCATAAAGCAGAAACTTGAGACTTGATTCAACTTGAGACTTGAGAGATTGGAGACCTAAAACCCCAATACTCAACTCAGTCATCCATGCTAGACACTCAAGACTACTTGGACCCACACCTCGGAGCCTTGAGATTTGACTCAGACTCACTCACCAGAGAATTGAGGCTAAATTCAGACTTACATACCAGAAATTTTGAGACCTGACTCGGACCGCAGAGACTTGAAAGTCGACCTGACTAATATCATACATCGACTTGTCAGTATCTCTGGTCGGCTCTTTGAGGCGCTTCATGTCTAAACGCTCAGTCATCAAAGCAAAGAGACAAGGAAAGACGTAAACAAGTCTGAAGGTACAAGGAGTTCCATAACTCTGTGAGATGGTAATCCTGACCACTGCATCCAGGCAGAAACCGTTATATCACTTCATTACTCATGCACGATTACAACTATTTCGTCAGCAAAGCCGTATCCCGGCCGCTCTCATATAAACCGCCATGCATCCTAAAAAGACGCCCCGGGCTTATGATGTGCTTCTAGGGAGGCCGGGTGAGCTTGGGACGCCTGTGCGCTCCACAGCTGTGTTTTTAATTAAGAGATACATAAGAGACACCGGCGGTGGTCTAATCCCTCTCAGGATAGTGTTAGTGCTCCCTGCGGTGGCGTACGAGTGTGTGTGCATGGTGTGATGATGGACACGTCCACTGTGTGTCCACTCGGTGCCCCCTGTGAGGAGATGTGTGGTGGGAGGGGGGTGCAGAGAATGGCTTCTGTCTCTGCAGCTCGCTCAGTTTATTATTAGCAGGGAATGAGTGGGTGGGAGAGAGAGAGAGGGGAAGAGACCAAAGAAGAGGGGAAGGAAAGGGAGCGTGAAAAAGGGAGGGAAGAGAGGGAAGCGAGAGATAAAGACAGCAAAGGCGAGGAGGGAGTTTGAAACAGTGAGTGAGAGAGAGAGAGAGAGAGAGAGAGAGAGAGAGATGGAGGGAGTAGAGAGAGAGAGAGAGAGAGAGAGAGAGTGCGACACAAGCAGAGCGAGAGAGAGAGAGACGCAAATGGGAAAGAGATGAGAAACGATGTGGCAGAACAAACGTTACACATGGAGAAAATAGCAAAGTGGAAAATGGGCTGAGGAAGGAGGAGAATATGGAGAAGAAAGAACAGATGAGTGCATAAATACAGAATGAAGGAGAGACATGTAACAAGGGCTGGAGATGTGGCAAGAGAAAGAAGGAGAGAGAAAGAGAGAAGAGAGAGGGCGGGAGATGGATAGGAGGAGAGACGGGAACCAAGCTTGACTCATACATTATTGCTGACGTGTATTGACTGAGAAGAGAATGAGAGAGCATGAGGGAGGGAGTAGGGGAGGGAGGAAGAGAGTGACAGCAAGAGTGAAAGAGTGAGTGAGTGAACGAGTGGAGGAGGACAGGGAGTGAGAAAACGTGTGAGTGAATGCATGAGGATATTGTAGTGAATGAGGACCCAGTGAATGAAGGAGTGACTAAGTGAATAAGAGGGTGACTGAATGGATACAGGAGTGAATGAGTGAATAAGTGATTTAGGGAGTGAATGAGTGATGGTGAGAGTAAATGACTGAATGAGGGAATTAGTGACAGAATGACAGAATGGCTGAGTGAGTCATGAGGGGATGACTGAGTAAATAGGAGAGTGCCTGAGTGAATGAGGGAGTTAATGAGTGAATGGGGATGTGACTAAATGACTGAGGGAGTGAATGAGGAAGTTAATTGTTGAATGAGGAAGTGAATGAGGGTGTGACTGAGTGAATGAGGGAGTTAATGAATGAATGGGGACGTGACTAAATGACTGAGGGAGTGAATGAGGGAATTAATGAGTGAATGGGGAAGTGAATGAGGGATTTAATGAGTGACTGGAGACGTGACTAAATGAATGAGGGAATGAGGGAGTGACTGAGTGAATGAGGAAGTAAATGAGGAAGTGTATGAGCGAGTTAATGAGTGAATGGCGACGTGACTAAATGAATGAGGGAAGTGACCAAGTGAATGAGGGAGTGAATGAGTGAATGGGGATGTGTTGAAATGAATGAGGGAATGACTGGGTGAATGAGGGCGTTAATGAGAGAATGAGGAAGTGAATAAGGGAGTGAATGGGGATGTGACTAAATGAATGAGGAAGCGACTGAGCGAATTAGGGAGTGAATGAGGAAGTGACTGAGTGAATAAGGGAGTGAATGAGTGAACGAGGCAGTGAATGGGAGCTGAATATGTATCTAATGGCATTGCTCCTCTTATCACTGACTGATCGTAGCCTTTGTGTTGTGTAAATGTCAGTAAAGGTATCTCGAATCTCGAAGTGACAGAGTTGGAGAAGAAAGAGGGGAGCGAGTGAAAAGGTTGATGGAAAGAAAGTTGACAGTCTTGTTAAACATCTGAGTCACTGGGTTTATCCCCTCAGCCTTTAGAGAGGCCACAGTGCGGGGGCTGGACAAGCCACTGTCCAGTAGAATAAATCAGCCCTACCTGCAGACCATAGCTGCCTTTCATTTCCGTAGCCAGAACAAATTCACCTCATCTCACCGTGTGAGGGAACCAGAATCGGATTCACCAAACCCTCTTTAAAGGACTCTTATAATGTTCACAGACTGAGGAAGAAACACTAAGACTAGGGCTATGTTCGAAATGGCACGCCACTATACTGCACACTGCAGACTACAGTAATATGTACTGCACACTGTATACGCCCCCTGTGTGTAGTGTACCGTACAGTAACAAGTTCTGACCTACAGTGTGGTATACTAACACAGTCACATGACCAGTTACCTCACATTTACCTCAGAGCTGTTATTACTGTATCCACTGTTTAGAGCTAGCTGCTGCTAACGCTGCTCAGTTCACCTGAGATACGTTTAGCCTAGCTGTTAGCTACCCTCGGCTATTTCACTCTAAAACTGATCCTCTAAAGCGAGTTCATCTTTATTAATCTTCAGACCTGTATATTTTAACTTTCTGAGGCTCATTCTGATGAACACACACCCCACTACAATCACTACACCCACATTTACACTCAGAGTTGGCTGCGTTTTGTCCCCGGTGTTACCCGCCACCATTTTCTCTGGCTGAAGCAGGCTGAGAGCTGGTGAGGCCACGGTGCATGATGGGATGCAGTACACCATGAAGATAGCTCCACCTGTATACTAGAGACTCTGACTGGAGTAGAACACCATCCGGGTCTCTCCGGTACAGTGTGAAAATGAAGTGAATGCGCAGGCACAGGCAGAAGACAAATGAGAGACCAGGATGGAGGAGAGGCTGACCACTAGCTACACTACGCTACTCTTTATATGATTGGCTGTTCTCTGTTTGGCTCTGTATTTGGAGATCGCGTTTGGATTTGGCATGTACTGGACAAGTTTCTGGATGTGGGCCACATCAATGTTCAGTCATTAACATCTGCTTTGGAGCCATTTTCCACACATAGAACGAGACATTCACTGCACTGTACCACCTCTTCTCAGTCTATGGATCCCATCGCTCACACCCCGCAGGGATTTATAGCTCCATCATCCTCGTGCAGCGCCATCTGCAGAAGCCTGAAGTTACTACCACCTTAAACACACAAGGTGAATATTACATATAGACTTACTGTATTTATTAACTAAATATATGAGTTACTGAATTAAACACACAAGCGTGTTTATTACTTTTCAGTCTGGAAGCTGCTTAATTAATGGTAATATATTTAAAAAGGAATATTATTGGGGCATAGTTTGCATTTTGTTGCCTTGTGGCAACAACATGCGACAATGGAACTGTAATCTGCAATGCATACATTGGGAGGAAACCAATACACCGTGACCGAACAGCCATATTTAAAATTCAGGAATGAGAATAAGAGCATGGAAGCTCTTATTGAATGTTCTAAAAATGTAGTGAGGAATAAAAATAAACTAAAAGTGAAAATGGCATAGTTCAGTATAGTGTTGCATGCTGTTACCATATGGCAACAATTGTATTTAAGTCATTTATATAAAACCTATAGCATCTGAACTGTTTTCACTTACGGAAAGGAAACTGTAACTGAATACAGATTACATCTGAAAACATTTTCTTGAAGTGTGTTTAAATATTGAATAATTTTATTAATATTTAACTATGCATACAGTTTCAGAAACCACCAGACCCCAGGCTTCACTGTGTGATTTGCGTGAGGAACGAATGCAACAGGAAAGTACAGGATCAGGAAGAAAGTGTATCTTGTTGGACATAAAGCCTTTAGTCTCCCAAAGAAAACGGAAAGAAAAAAAACTTTTGTATTGTAATTGGGCAAAAAGGAAGGAAAGATTAATTGTTGCCATCTGGCAACAACATGAAGTAAAGTGTTACGGGATTACTGAGAATTGCATTTACATATCAAGTGTTTGTCTTCTCAAAACATTATCGAACGGTTGAGATATAAACAAAGTCGTTCAGTTGTGGTTTGATGAGAAAACCCCTATTCTAGAGAGTCCAGGTTGTTTACAATGGTGGTGAATGGAACCGAACGTCCACCTCCAAAAACTCCCTCACAGGAAATTAGTGCATGAAACGGTTTTGATTACGCTGCCTTTACGATAGATTTGAAAAGGTCTGGGCTTAAAACATATGCTTTTAAGGTACATGTGGAGTGTTGTATAACTATAACTACACTCATTGTCAACAGAACAGCTGCACCCAGAAGGAGGTGTGGGATTGCAGTGCTGTTGGGAAGGAAGATAAAGGTTACCAGGATCAATAAATGATGATACATTTAGACTGATATGATCAATATTTATTGAGCTACACATACAGAAGTCTGTCTCTCAGTATGGTGTCGGGCCGCCGTGTTTGCTAACCCAACATGCCAGACGTCTCGGCACGGAGTTGTAGAGGTTCCTAATGGTGTCCTGTGATAATCCATCCCATGCAGCTTGAATATCCTCACACAGTTCCTGCAGATGGTGTGGTAGGGGTGGAGGTGGAGTGACGCCAGGTCTTCTAGACGTGTGAAGTGTGACAACAAACCGTTCATCTTCGTGCTGACCACGGTGCCTCCACACACAGATTCGTTGGTCTTCTCCACCAAAACAAAAGCGGGACTCGTCACTGAAGATGACCCGCTGCCGTTCTGAGTCACTCCATGACAGTCTGGCACGACACCATTGCAGTCTTTGGTGACGGTGACGTGGTGTTAAGGACAGTCGTCGTAATGGTCTGCATGCATGTAGCCCTGAGTCATGCAGCCCCCTGCCAATGGTGCTGCACTAACAGGATGACTCATGGAAGGCAGCCCTGCTCGCTGAATGTCTGCAATCGTGGCTGTTGGGTCAGTCAGGTACAGCGATAAGGCCCGTCCTTGCTTACGTCACATGGGTGGCAGAGCGCGAAACTTGAATCATTGGCGTGTCTCACAATGTCAAACCTACCCACCAAGTTTCATTCCTGTGGATGGGGAGTGTATATTTATTACTGTATTTCAATAATCATTTAACATTATATACTGTATATAAACTCAGAAGACATGTAGGTTTATTGGGGTTTTTGATAGCAAATAAAATGACTATATTTGTGTTTGACACAGGGAGACCCCTGGTTCCCATCACCACCACTGTAGAGAAACCTCTAGCACACCCGACCATTATAAATGAATTTGTTTCCATCTCAACCACTGAATTATCCACAGGTTTAGGAGCTGGTGGACGTCTTTTCAGGTCTGGTCCGGGATCCTATGTACCTTTCCCTTTCATGCTTCTTCAGAGGAGCCACAGTTTATCGCAAACCTGCTCAGTTATTAATGCTTGGTCGTTCATTGCAGGCGTCTACCTTCAAGCGTTCTCTCAATGCAACGCACAGTGGCGGTTGTGAATGATCTGATGTCGGTTTCATCTGATTGATTGTAGATTATGGAGGCGTCCGCTATAAGGTGTAGCTTGCAGGCCCTCGGCTGAGCTCTAGTATAAATCACACACCGTATCTTTGCATCTGAGCATTCCGGCGAACGGACGCCGATCCTTCTAGCTGGGCTCCGTGAGGGGCGGACGAAAAGCCTGAGTATAAAAGCGATTTGGTCACTTTTGCGCAATTTTCTTGAGATGACTCTGAAAAAAGAAAAGCACTCCAGCTCACATTCTAAATCTCACAGCACGTTCCAGCCACTGCGTGGGACGGCCATTTGCATGCCAAAAGAAGAAGAAGAAGAAGGAAAAAAAAGACGTTAGACGAAAAAACATGTCTGCACAGAATTAAAGATATATGATCTGCATTGTAAGGCTGAGCTAGAGGTAGTAGTTTAGAAAGTGCTTGTGTTGTCTGTGCCTGTCTGTAATCTTCACCCCTCCTGACTGATTGTAATCAAAAACAAGTGCCTTTTGTGTAAAAATGCGGTGCATCAATTTCTTCCCCAGTTGTGTCTTGTGTGCTTTCATGGGCAGTTCACTGTGTTATGCTGTAGAGCAACATGGGCAAAATCATTCATATGCTGTTTTCTCCGATCAAAAGCATTCAAAATCATTTCTGTCGTTATTTTTATAATTGTTGTTTTGCTGTTACATGGTTATGACATAGTTATTACATGGTAGTTACAATTCAGTTTATATTCTAGAGTGGTGCGTTCAAGCCTAACCTTTTTTTCTGTTTTTTTATTATTATTTTTTTTATGAAGCATTGACAAATGTTTCTGCAAATTAACAAATGCTAAATAATTGATATGTTTAGTCTCAGATACAATAACTTTATTGTTGTTTAGCTATTAACATGTTATTACATGGTTGCGTAGTTGGTTATAATGAACTACATTTACTTTCTGTTTAGTCAGTAGTGCTAGGTTCAGTTCTGATCAAATCTTTCCTGTTTGTTTTGATGTCAATAAAAAAGCCAAAATTGTAAACCACTGGTTTTGTGCCAGTTAACAAAAACTGAATATTTATATGTTCAATCTTAAATATAATAATTTCAGTGATTAGAGTTTTTATTGTTTTATTACACAATTATTGCAATGTTACATAGTAACTACCTAGTTTTTCACATAATTACATTCATATTCAATTGGATGGCCAATTTTGCTTATAAATGTCCATTAGAGTGTTTAGAATGTTAGTTAGTGATTGTAGTGATTGGACAGTGCGTCACACTGTTGTTATTCAATGGTATATTGTTGTTCTTCTTCTTCTTGTTCTTACAACCCATTTTTGTCCGCAAACTCATCCTGCAGTTTTTGAGATATTGGCACCATCCCATCTGTGGAAAGTTCAGTCAGGAATGGTGTGCTTGTATACAGCGTTTTGATCTGTTGATTTCCCTAAAACAGATTTGTCCCCTTGATAATGAATGGGGTGGAAAAGTACACGCCCATTTACTGCACTTCTGCTCAAGTGACAGATACTCTTTCACATACACTCTCTCAGGGCACAAATTCAATGTGGGGCTGACCCACACTCGTTTATTTGACTTTTTTCCCCATCCTCTTTCCTCCCATTGAGTCCCATTCATTGTCACCCTTTTTCAAATCTATTGTTTTCTTTAGCCTACAGGCACCAAACTACATGTACTCACTCAGGACAGATCCCCAAACTCTAATCCACAGCCATACTGACCCACACTCCTTTATGTGTTGTTTATTCATCCCTCGTTCCTCCTATAGACTCCCATTAATGTTCAGCAACACCTTAGCAACCGGTTTGCAACAAAGTTAGGATGTGCAGTCACTCTGCATTTTCTTCAGGAAATGCAGTTTTCTAGTAGTTTTTAATGGTTTTGCTATTACACAGTTATTACATTGTTATGTATATGTAATTACATAGCTGTAAACAAATTAAACTTGCATTCGGTTTACAATCTATATTTACTGTCTTCTTACAGTCCGCTGCCTCCTTTCTGTTTGTTGTAATATGAAAAATTGATTAACACATGGCAAAATCATAACAGTCCACAAAACCAGACAAAGACTTTCCATTAAATTCAGTTCACCATAAAATATCACCTCACTATCTACTTACATAATTGTGGTATGGATTGAATGATGTTTGGAATCTGCACTTTCCACAGTTCTCCCACTTGCTCAAATCAGCTGCGAGCGAGAAATGACTGTGGCTGGTTAAAAAGAGTCTGAAAGCTAATGAAGCACTACAACACACGCCGAGACCTGCAGCCTTCATAACAAGCCCTGAGCACAAAATAGCAGCTGAGTTGGGCATTGTGACGTTTATTATACCCTTTAAACTGTCATAGTAGAGATGCAGTCCAATATATTGATGAAGTCAAGGCAGAGTAATCAGCGAGGCTACGAGGCTAGTTCATCTCCCTGACAGAAAGACGGCCACGTCTAACTGGGAACGAGCTGCTTTATCTCCCTCGTCCATCAACCTGCATAAATGGAGACCGCACTGGATAAACAGTCACAATTTAGCCGCCATAATGAGCTGTCTGCTTAGCAGGGCCACTGAGCCAACTGCTAGCAACACGGTAACGCCTTAGAAGCAATAGTAATTGTCTCATCATTGTCATTTCGCTGTACATTTGATTTACATGACATCATTTCTTATGTGTAATTTAGTAATAACAGATCTATATGGAGTATTCCCATTTAAATATAAAGGAGAAAACGACATATCTTCAAAATAATGCCTTGTGTCCTCAGAATGTGACTTAGTATCACAAACTAATGAGAATTTCTCAAAAAGTTACTTTATGTCTGAAAATAATGACCTAATTTCTCAAAATGTGATTCAGTATCTCGAAAAATAAATACGTTCTCCAAACTGTGATGTAATTGGGGTTCTACATACTAGAAATTGGAGAGCTGGAGCAATTCTTTGATGCAAAAATGTCTGAACATTGACGTGGGCTACATCCAGAAACCTGTCCCCAGTACATTCCAAATCCACTCACAGCTGTTATTGGTGCTCGGGTAGGTATTACATGCTACTAGGTACGTTTCAGCCACAGGTGGCTCATTTGTGAGCTTATTGTCCTTATGATTTTTGGCCAAGTAGCTCAAACTTTATCAAACTAGGCTTATTAAAAAATGAATCTCAAAACAAGGACTTATGCTCTCAAGAAGCAATCTCGAGATGGCACGTAATTAAGTCAACATAATAAGATTACAGTAAACATTATCTCAAGATACTAAAGGAAAATATCACAAATAAATAAACCCGTCATTATTTGTAGAGAAATAATTACGGAAAAAAAACAGAAGCAAAAACGGAAGAAGAGAAAAAATGTAGACATGATTTCCATAGATACGTAATACATATACATCTGTATTAATAGAACTGAATGAGATCAAACCTCAAGAAGATCATAAATACAGCAAAATATAAAGGCTGTTTAGGAAATGTGAATCTGTCTTTTATGGAACGCACATGTGGTTTCGATTGAAAGTTTAGAATTTGCATTTACCACAGAATTCCTCTGCTTGTGTCTTGTCAGCTTCGGATGGTGTCGAGCAATTTGGGCAAAATTTTGAAATGACTTTCCTGACTAATGTTGCCATAAATAAATAAATAGAGATATAACAAAAGTTATTTGCCATAAAATGAGGCCTGTTTTCTGTTTCATGTAAAATGAGGCCACTGTTCCCAGCTTGAGGTTTGAACGCTGAGCGAAATTATACTCAAAGTACAAGTTTCAAAATAAAAGTCATACATATTTTTAGCCCTATTTCACTACGAGATACGAGTGAAAAATAATTCAACACCATGAAGAACAGGCTAGTCGAGGCATACATGCCGGGAACGGGGTCCGGGATGGTTGGTAACGGCAGCAGAAGGGCAGAGGATGGGCGTGTTTGCAGAGGACAAATCAAGGCAGGGAAGTTAATCAGTGTGTCAGCGTCGCAGTCCTTGGCTCGGCCTTGCCGGCACCGGGCCACTGGAGCTATCCCTCAACTGTCTGTTATCTGATCACACGGATTGATTGGTCCAAGGAGACGGTGACATTCAGACTGGACTGTCCAGCTCCACCAACAAGACACACCCAGGGCACCACCAGGACAAAGCCAAAGAGGGACAGGTTAAGTTACAGTTACTACAGTGTAATTGCGTAGAAGTGTGTTCTCTGTTCTAACTCGGCTCATGAAAACAAGTGGAGGACCAGGAGGGAAAGTGCTGAGTCTAAACTTTTACGACTAATGCTTCTGTTAGGATGTGTCTCTGTCGTCGTTGTCGTCTTTTACTTCCTCTTAATATCATTCCTTTATCTGAACTGTACAGACCAAACCGTATGTCTCAGGGACGGGAAACTCAGTCAGTTGGCTCTGCAGGTACTCAAGCAAGCAACTGGCCTCAAGGTGTGCTACAGCGCTGTGCTTTTCAAATGATGCTCCTGACTCCCTCATATGGATATTTTGACATCTACACACGTGCCTTAGCTTGAGCCAAAAAAAAAAAAGATTTAAGAACCTATAAGGTCCGCCAACTTTGAAATACTGCTAATTTGCACAATAGGTGAAATTGACTTTTACAAACTAGTCCTAGGTTTTCCGTCCCCAGTTTCACATAGCTTCGGGTCTTTAAGGGGGCACAAACATATCACTATCACAAACAAGTTCATTTCTGCACATATGTAATGAACGATTCAGTTCTTTTAGCTGAACTACTTCAGGTACACGTCACGTATTTGGTATATGTCAGGTATTTTGACTGATTGGATTCACATCTATTGCTTACTACATCAAGAGGCCAAATGCAACGCATTCAATTCCTTAACCAAGTACTTTCTTATGTAGGTTTATGGAAATAGCGTAGCAAGATCATAACTCTTAAAGGAACATTTAAGGTCAAGGAGAACCCTGGAATGATCGCTTCAGGAATACAGGAAACAGAGGCCGATTTGCTGGCTGGCCTCTGGAAAGACTTTGGAAGCTGCGGGTTTTTCCTCTGAGGATTCCACGCTGGGTCTCCTGAGAGTTCTGCTGAGACAGCAGAGCAGATCTGTCC
>CM067497.1:22716256-22734298 GCA_034552555.1 Semaprochilodus insignis
CAGCAGAGCAGATCTGTCCCATGGGGGATGGGGGAAGCGGGGGGAGAAAAGGGAGGGAGGGATAGGAGGTAAAGGAGAGAGGGAGAGAGAGGGAGAGAGAGAGAGAGAAACGATGACTGACAGTTTATGATGTTCATATTTTGTTCTTCTATTTTCAATTATGTTAATTGCCTTAGAAATAATGTCATTTGTACTGTTCATACCAGTAAAGCATAAAGAATTGAGGGGAATTAAATAGAGAGAGAGAGAAAGAGAGAGAGAGAGAGAGAGAGAGAGAGATGGAAGGCTTCAAGACATCAGTGGATGCAGCATACTGTAATACCCACTCCAGAGCACCAGAGGTGTTTACTTCATTCATTCTTATCTAGTCCAATTGAAGTGGCACAATGAAAGTATAGTACCAATTCACTAGCCACAACGAGCTAAACTGCTTACTGGTTCTACACTACCAACTGTTAGCCATACGCTAGTAGACGCTAGACTGCAATGCCTGCTAACCACATCCTATTAACGCTAGTTTGCTTAGTGCTTACTGCTACCCACATGTTAACGATGCTACTGTCCTTAGGAACCTCAATGCGTCAACTACTAGCCATATGCTAACAGTACCAGTCTGCTTAGAAGCCACGTTGCATCGACTGCTAACCCAATGCTAATAATGATAGTCTTTTTATTGGCCACACTGCATGAACTGCTAACCACACGCTAATTGTGCTATCTGCTAAGCAGCAACTAATTGCATTGCAACTAGCAGCTAGCCCACTTAGTGGCCCTGTTTTATGAATGGCTGGCCACACACTAATAAGGCTTGTCTGTTTAGCAGCCTTAATGCATGGACTGCTAACCCCATGCCAATAATGCTTTTACCGCACACTGATAATGCTAGTCTTATTAGAGGTCTTACTAAACCAACTGCTAGCCACATGCAAATAATGCTATGGCTAGGCAGCGTTAATTTCATTGCGCCTGCATCAGCTGCTAACTGCACAATAGCAATGCTAGTCCGCTAGCCTCACTTTTACGAATGATAGTTTGCCTAGCAGCTTCACTTTATTAACGGCTAGTCATGTACTAATAAAGGCAGTCTGCTTAGTGGCCTTGTTTCACCAACTGCTAGCCACACGCACTGGTATAGCTAGACTGTTTAGCAGCCTTGATGTGTTGACTGGCAAGCACATGCCATTAACTCTATAGCCATATGCTAATTCTGCTTAGCGGCCTTACAAAACCAACCGCTAGCCACAATGCTGGTCTACTCAGGGGGTTTACTGCTTCTCCCACATGCTAATAATGCTAACAAAAAGGCAGAGACGGAATGTATTGATTGATGGTTGATATTATGCTCACGTGTGATGACACGGTCTATAGTTTGTACTGAATGCTGCCAAATGCTGCCGTATTTTAGCATTTTGCTTCTTGATTAAAGGCTGAGACTTTCTGAAAAGGAGAGTTGCCCTTGAGATAACCGAGCTGAGTGTTTTGAAACAAACCTCTACAAAAAAAAGAATCTTGAATAATCTCAAGTATTATTTCAAGTCCTCAAGAGCGCTGTACTAGTGAGAAAAGCCTATTAAGAAGAAATGTGATGTACTGGCAGCTAGGCGCTGGCACATCCCCCGAAGTGTTCGGAACGAGACTCAATGCAGCACGGGAAGCGCTAGTTAAGCACTCTGACAATGCGCCTCAGTGTCGTTATGAAGTAATTCCTGTGCTAGTCCGGATTCCCAGGTGTCTGCGTCGGCTGGACACGCTCCAAAAGCCAGAGTACCGTGTCCAGCAGTTTTAGGGAGCAGATTTTAAAAACACTTGTTTGCAGCTCAGAGAGCCAGATAAGGGTTCTTTTGGAGCAATGCCATTGGAGAGGAGCCTGACTGGAACAGTATGTCTGTCAGACACAGCAAGCTCTCCCATTGGTTGGGACATCAGGAGCTGGACTGAAGTCTTTGCTCATTATAGTAACTACCAACATAACTAGGAACTGATGGTGTTCACGGCTTGATGGGACCAACTTCTGCTAATCATCTGCTAAGCAGCAGTAACTGCATTGCAACTGCTAGCTATATGCCAGTAGAGCTAGTCTGCTTAGTGGCCCTGTTTCACAAATTGCTGGCCACATGCTAATAATGCTATTACCGCACAGTGAGGCCTTACTAAACCAACTGTTAGCCACATGCAAATAATGCTATTGCTAAGCAGCACCTGCATCAACTGCTAACTACACAATAGCAATGCTAGTTCACTTGTCGGCTTTACCTCATCGACTGCTAGCCAGAATGACAGTTTGCCTAGCAGCCTTACTTCGTCAACTGCAATCAATGTTGTGAGAAAAAGCATCACACTAGGCCTTCTGGAAGTTCTAGATACGTCACTGACTGATTGCTGGCCACATGCTATTAATGCTAGCCTATTTAGCAGCCTTATTGCAGTGACTACCAACCACATGCCGATAATGCTATTACCACATACTGATAATAATGATACTAAACCAGCTGCTAACCCCGTGCAAACAATGCTAATGCTGGGCAGCCTTAATTGCATTGCACCTGCATCAACTGCTAACTACACAATAGCAATGCTACTGCTAGTCATACTAAGCCCTCTGGAAGTTCTAGATATGTCGCAGCCTGTGAGTCTAGTGCTTGTATAACTACAAGAATCCCATAGCAGAAATTAGCATTACTGTAGAGAGAGCTTGCTGTTGATTGCCACCACTCTGCAGCTCGGTTATCGGAATCAAACGCTAGGCGTAATATAGCGGCCTCGCTGTAAAATAGGAGGCATGTCCCTGGAGGTCGTCTTCTCACTAGAAAGCACAATCTGTGGGATATACTGACATCAAATCTACACTCATCATCAGAAGAACCGCACGCAGAAGTTTGGGATTGTGTGGGTGTGGGATTGCAGTGCTGTTGGGAAGGAAGATAAAGATTACCAGGATCAACAAATGATGATACATTTAGACTGATATTATCAATATTTATTGAGCTACACACACAGAAGTAGTGTCTCTCAGTATGGTGTTGGGCCGCCGTGTTTGCTAACCCAACACGCTAGATGTCTCAGCATGGAGCTGTAGAGGTTCCTAATGGTGTCCTGTGATAATCCATCCCATGCAGCTTGAATATCCTCACACAGTTCCTGCAGATGGTGCGGTAGGGGTGGAGGTGGAGTGACACCAGGCCTTCTGGACGTGTGACGTGTGTCAACAAACCGTTCATCTTGGTGCTGACCACGGTGCCTCCACACATGGATTCGTTGGACGTCTCCACCAAGACAGAAGCGGCCGCTGCCATTCTGAGTCACTCCGTGATAGTCTGGCACGACACCATTGCAGTCTTTGGTGACAGCGATGTGGTGTTAAGGACAGTCGTCGTAACGGTCTGTGTACATGTAGTCCTGCGTGGTGCAGTTGTCTACCACTGGTCTTGGCACTAACAGGATGACTCATGGAGGCACCTCTGCTCGCTGAATGTCCACAATCGTGGCTGTTGGGTCAGTCAGGTACAGTGATAAGGCTCGTCTTTGCCTACGTCTCATGTGCAGCCAAGCACGAAACTTGAAACCCACCCATCAAGTTTCATTCCTGCGGGTCGTTTCCTTCTGGGTGCAGCTATTTGTGCAACTGCTCTTGGGATGATGAGTGTGTTTTCTGTTTGCCGCTCAAAGAGACCACCAAGTAGATTGTACCAATTAGACTCCAGTCTAATTGAACTTCAGATAGCCAATATGGTCTTATGCGACCACTAAAGTGATCTCTCATAGAGAGTGCCGTGACACCGGAGATGACCATCCGAAGTTGTACCCATGAGCATCCGCCATATCTCTCAGAAATGACTTCTTCACCTTGTATTAATGCCGTGTGCCTCTAAAATGAGTTCACACGTTGCTTTTGCACGGAACTAATGTTTTTGGGGAGGGGATCTTAACAAAACGGAACTGGTGTTTTAACGCCTCGTCCTGCCAGATAATCGTCTTATGAGAAAGGTCTTATCATCACGAAATTAATTCCATTATGAGAGAATGATTAGCTTACGTTATCTGGGGCCTGAGAAGAAGCGAGGAGCTCTAGAAGTCACGGGGTTTCCCCAAGGATCATGCTCGGGAATCCCAAGTATCCCAGAAGACATCATTAGCATTATCTGGGCTCCCAGTACCCTGCAGGGAAATCCTAGCGGAAGCTCTCCTGGAAGACCTTAAATAACTCCAGATGCCTTGGAGTTCAGAGAACCAGCATAAGCATCACTCCGTTTTATGAAAGGTGCCAAACAGGGTTACTTGGAGGTATGTTAAAGAACAAGGGTGTCAAGATCTGGTCCTGGAGATCTACCATCCTGCGTAGTTCAGCGCAGTGGTTCTCAATCCTCTATGTACTGTAAGTTGTGTTGGAGGACAAATGTGGACCAGTTGGTGGCCATTGTGGGTCAGATTTAAGAACCCTTGAGGTGATCAATGTCTAATGATGTCACGTTGAGTTGATGTTAAGATTTTGATGTTTACTAGATGTTGGGTTTTGGTCAACATAGTACATGGTATCTGTATTTTACCTCAATATGATGTCAGGATGTGACACTTGTTGGATTTTGGTTACACAACACAACGTAAAACCACCATAATGCCAACGTCTAATGACAATGTAAGCTCACCAGACAAAAAAAATGAGTCACCTTGCGTGTTTAAGGTGGTAGTAACTCCAGGGTCCTGCAGATGGTGCTGCACGAGGATGATGGGGCTATAAATCCCTGCGGGGTGTGAGTGACGGGATCCATAGATTGGGAAGAGGTGCTACAGTGCAGTGAATGTCTCGTTCCATGTGTGGAAAATGGCTCCAAAGCAGATGTTAATGATTGGCTAAAAGGAGTGACTGCATTTGGGCGTGTCAAAGACCATAGTGTGAAGGAAGTAGCTGAATCTGCAGGTGTATGGAAGCGTACGGTCATACAGGTCTACTAGCAATGGCTAAAATCCCAGTCTACAGGGAATTCTCCTCGGAATTGTGCCAGGGAAGGCATCCACCAAATCTGGCCCAACTGACCAATTCCTTGATGGAGAAGTAAACTGAACATTGATGTGGCAACATGTCCATGCCCAATCCAATCACAGCTAGTTATAGGTTCTTGTGGAGGTCTTAGAATTTTGGGTACCACTTTAGAATGAGGCTACCCTATAAAGGGTTTACGAATGGTTTAAAATAAGATTAATAATGGTTATTAAATAGTTCATAAACATCTTGAAATCATTAATAAGTGAGCCTACGTACTTTTATACTGTTAAAGCTCTGATTTTGATGTTTACTGATCTATCGTTGCCTTTTCCATCAGTCAGCATTAAACCTGCCAGCTTCAGTACATATACATATCCATCATATAGAAGAGCTCACTTTTGCCTCTTTTTATTAATGTGTTATAACCATTTATTAACACTCTGTAGAATGTTTATGAGCTAACTCATAACTTATTTAGAATTTAGACCGTTTGCTAAAGGAAGAGGAATTTGTCTACTGCATTAAACCCATCCGTGGAGTGAAACACCCACATACACACATTCTAGGGGGCAGTGAGCACATATGCCCACAGCAGTGGGCAGCCCTATCCACGGCACCCGGGGAGCAGCTGAGGGTTAGATGCCTTGCTCAGGGGCGCTTCAGTCGACCCTTCGGTCACAGGGGTAGTTGCCTAACCTCCAGCCCACGAATGCCCCACAATTACACACTGTTAGGTACAATTCAATCACAGGTGACTAATTGTTTGTCTGGTGGAAACTGTCCAGTGCAAGTGAGAAACTGATAGCAATTTGATTCACTTCACTGAACCACTATTTGATTTGGCCAGTTGATTCAGCTCCTCATTGCTTGCTAGCAGCCCAACATGCTATGAAATACTGTATTATAGTGCATAAAAGGATTCCTAAAAACTTCCCTTAATATTTCTTGGCCGAAAATTCCGGATTGCATCGGCGACGTTTGTTGCAGGAAAGGTCATACCAAAGGAGCGTGCTGTAAATAGGCGTCCACGGTCTTGTAATGCGAATGCGGCCTGTAAACACGCTGTAGATGTGCCGAAATAAGCGAACTAAAGCAGTCCTTTCCGTCCATGTTGTCTTTTTTCCACAAGGCCACATGTCCGTGACACAGCATTGAGGTGGCACAGCTACGACTCATCGCTCCCCGACAGCTCGGCCGCTTGCTCCGCCTGTGGACGTGTGCTGGACGGCAGCCACCACCCTCGCGTGGCACTTATGCCGGTCTTTTGTCTTCCGCTGCTTGCTTGAGCATCACGCTCCGCAGCACCTGGCTGCCTCCTCCCGCCCCCTCATGCTCCACACGCTCACAACCCCCCCCACCCCCCGGCCGCTCAGCGGTGCCGTGCAACTCGCTGCAAATATCCATGCGCGCTGTGGACTCACGCACCCCACTGCCCCGTGCCGCAGCTGCACCACATGCTTACAGCAGCAAGTAGGACACGCAGCTACGCACATACAGACTCCACTGCAGTGATTCAGGATGCAAGCACTCGGGCTTGGTATGCGGCACTAGCTTTACAACTTTAGACTTTAGCAGCACGCTGACAAAGTTCGTCTTTCCTGAAAAAGTTTGTTTTCTTCTCTCTAGGGATCAAAACTGGAATCACAGTTGACACTCCAGTTCATGAACCCTGGAGGTCAGGGCTCGGCGCAGGCTACAAGAGGCCGCTAGAGGCCATTTATTGAACTTGCCAATACGCTGACCACATTTTCTTACATCCGGTCAGCAGTACAAACCAGATACCAGCGTTTAAAACCGGACTCACAATCAACATTCCAGTTCATGAACCCTGGAGTTCAGGGTTCAGGGCAGGCTACTAGAGGTCCTCCACCCAAAACTCCTTGGCCAAAGGCTGACAACATTTTCTTACATCTGGTCAGCAGTATAAACCAGACACCAGGGCTCAAAACCGGACCTGTTTGGCAATTGACATTCCAGTTCATCTGGATGGGAGTTGAGGTCAGGACCTGATGTAGGCCACTAAAGGTTCTCCACCCTAAACTCGTCAAACCATGTCTTTTTGGACCTTGCCCATAGGCTGAAAAGCAGAGGGCGGAGTCACAGCACTGGAAGTGTTCACCAACCACTTAACCCAAATACTGCATGAATGAATGAAGTTCACCAGTGGTGTAGATTGCGCTTCAACTTTGGTGGGAGGCTGGTGGGACGCACCGCTCATACCACCTGACCACCTTTTCTTACATCCAGTCATCGGTACTAATAAGATGCCAGGGCTCAAAACCAGACTCGTAATCGACATTCCTGTTCAAGAGTTCGTCGGTCAGGCCTTGACGCAGGCCGCTAGAGGTCCTCCACCCTCAAACTCCTCAAACTATGTCTTTATGGCGCTTACGTCCAGTTAGCAGTACTTGCCAGACACCAGGGCTCAAAACGGACTCACAGGCGACATTCCGACATTCCATCATTCAGAAGACTGATGGAGACGCTCTTGGCCTGTTTAGCCTGTTAAGAAAACAAGCTACCAGCTCCTAAGCTCAAACACACCTAGGTTCTTCATCTAGTACACTGATAGCTCTTTTCCACCAACGTGGGTTCCATTTCAGTTTGTTTGGGCACCAAAACTTGAACCTGAAAAAAAAGTTGAACCTGAAAATTTGATTCCCAGCTGGAACCGAAGAACAGTAGGTTCTTTAGGTTGAACCGTGGCGACTTCCATGGGCGTGTCAGTTGTTAAGGAAAGAGAAGGCAGCAATGGCGACACCCAGTGGTCTGCTGAAGAACCTCTTCTACATCTACGTCTCTGGATATAAACAAACATCGGGAATAACAGCCCAAACGCTCGCAGGTGATCTATACGGTCCGCCATCTTGGTACTACTGTTCACTACCGCTGTGCAGCGGCCCCTGTTGGTTGTCGTAGAATGTTGTATCCTTTGGCCTTCCTTGGTTCCTATAAAAACTAGTGCATCTGCAACCTGGTTCCCTGAATAGCATCAAGGTTCTAAGAAGCATGAACAGAACCAGTTCAAGAACCAAGGTTCTTGTCATGTGGGCATCATTGCAGCCTGTTCAGCACAATGATGGTGGATTATTGTGTGGTATATTCAGATGACAGATTTGAACTCCACACGTTGGTCGTAACAGTCTTTCGGGGAAGGGGAGGTTGATTAAGCCTTCACCCGCGTCGGGAGTTGAAGGGAAGCTGTTGTGTTTTAATTGTGCGCACGTGCTTGTGAAGTCCCCACTCAGCGTTTACGTCTCACGGATCAAGTGCCCTGCCAAGTGCTGCTTAATGAACGTGTTTATTTTGTTTGGTCGCGAGTTTCCACCCAGGCCACTGCGGCTTAGCCGCACACTCACACACACACACACATAGCCTAGCGCACATCACCAGCGATGATACGCTCATAAAACATTAATACCATGACATTTTCACAGACAAACAAACGTCCTCTCTCGCGCGGCGCTGCGCTTCTCCAAGGAAAAGAACAGGCCCCGTCTGGAACTGCGCAAGGGCACGAGCCCGCCATTAACTTTTCATTCCGATTTGTTATTGGTAAACACCGCGTCAGAATGCAGCAGTCCACAAGCCTTGGTGTAGGCTCATTTGCATTTAATGTGCTTCCACAATAGCCGCCTCCGCCTGTAGCCTGTGTTTAAGTTCATGGCAGCTGGCCTTTGGGTTCAGCCAAGGCAGAGCTAGCGCACGGAATGAAGGCATCAGTTTCCACCCACTAGCTGTAAAAGCACCACGTAACCTAAATATAGCCCTGGACGTACTGCTTAGACCACCTCGCCATAGTTGACAGCCCAGTTCATCTTCAGCGGGGTTAAGGTCAAGGCTTTGTGTAGGCCACTAAAGTTCGTCTATACCAAACCATGTCTGTATGGAGCTGGCTTTGGGCACAGTGGTTCAGTCGTCCTGGAACAGGAAATGGTTCTGCCCTGCAATTGGAAGCATGTAATTGTGAAACATGGCTGTAGCATTAACATTACTGGAATTAAGGGACCTGGAAAACAGACCCACTAGAGTCCAGTGGCACCGCTTTTCACCAGGCAATGCAGATGACTGCCTGGGGGCCCAGGCCAGTGGGGTGGGAGCCATTAAGGTCACCTTGTGTGTTTAAGGTGGTGGTAATTCAGGCTCCTGCAGATGGGGCGGGCTATAAATACCTGCAGGGTGTGAGTGACGGGATCCATAGATTGGGAATAGGTGCTACAGTGCAGGGAATGTCTCGTTCCATGTGTGGAAAATGGCTCCAAAGCAGATGTTAATGATTGGCTAAAAGGAGGGACTGCATTTGGGCGTGCGGAGACCCATAGTGTGAAGGAAGTAGCTGAATCTGCAGGTGTATGGAAGCGTACGGTCATATGGGTCTACCAGCAGTGGCTAAAATCCCAGTCTACAGGAAATTCCCTTCGGAATTGCACCAGGGAAGGCATCCACCAAATCTGTCTGAACATGGATGTGACCTACATCCAGGAACGTGTCCAGTCCATGCCACAGTTGTTATTGGTGCTCGCGAAGGTACTACACACTACGTTTCAGTCACAGGGGACTCATTTTTCTGTCCAGTGGGCTTCTGTGTTTTTTCCCCAGGGCCCTAATACACTCTGGAATTACCACTGCCAGTGGTGACATGCTTTATACCACTCCAGCCGACGCTTGGCATTGTGCTTGGTGATCTTAGGCAGTTTGTGGGCAGCTTCTCATGACCCATTTCATGAAGCTCCTGACCAACAGCTCTTGCACTGATGTTGCCCTGAGAGGCTAAATAAACAAACGGCCACCCGTATGAAAATAACTTTCAGAGAGCCACAGAGTGACCATCTGATTTGCTTGATTACCTGCTATTATAATGTCTCCTACGAGCTGATGCTGTCGAGGAATGCCACTCCACCCACCAGCATCTAGCATTACCCTCCATGTTTCTGTTAGACGATCTATTTAAGATTTAAAAATGATAAATAATACATATATATCTTCTCGCGCATTGTGAAGGAGCTGTTTGAAAGGTTCCCATGGACGAGCTGCCTTATGAATAAGGGAGCGAGATGAACAGACGTTAGTTCTATCTGTGCGGTGCTGTTAGAAACTAACTCTTCAGTAAGTCACAGTGCAACTGTGTTGGTGTAGCTCAGCAGGTAACACCACTACCCACCAGAGAGCCACCACCACCACATGTGGGAGACTGGGGTTCGAATCCCGGTCTGGGTGACTATGCTGTGCTACACCAATAAGAGTCCTTGGGCAAGACTCCTAACACTACATGGGCCTACCTGTAATATGATTAACCTTGTAAGTCGCTCTGGATAAGAGCGTCAGCTAAATGCCATAAATGTAAATGTAATGTAAATGTGTCGGTATCTATATGAGTGGTCCATATTTCAGGGGGCCCAGTCACTGAACTTCAGCTTCAGTAAATTTAGGGGATCAGTTGCCTTCATGAGGAGGGGGGACTCCAAAGGTCACTTGCCCAGCTATCTTGTCGGCGATTCACAAGACGTTCTGGGAGAATTCTCACAACACTCCGTTTGGAGTGTGCCTCTGGAGAACCTCCATTTGGAGGTCTATGTAGTCCCTACCCCTCTATCCCAACAAGCATTGGGATACCCTACCCCTAGGCGTGAATGGAGCCACAAGTGGTAGGGGCAAGGGGTGAAATGGGATTGGCCTGCTGTCCAACCAGGTTGTCGTTAGTTATTCGGAGTGGACACGACATCAGTGACACAATCATGGGCACTGAGCAATGATGATCCTTGGTGGCAACCACCAACCAGAAAACAGGTTCTCACGTTCCCTCAAAACCGCACCACTGACTTTGGTTCCTACTGAAGATTTGATCCTTGGCATTGGTCTGTCCGGATTTCCTGTTCTCTAAGACGTGTCCTTATTTGTATACAAGGTCCTGACTAAAAAATAAAGTTCCAGGACCTGTTGGGATCCCAGGTGAGCTGAAAAAGGAAAACATAGTGTGATTAGCATTGGGTCATTAGGTCATTAGGTTATAAGGTCATTAGGTTATGAGGTCAGGGTCACTGTATGATTTTTGAATGATAGGTTGTGAACATTTGGTGAATAAATAAAGCCTAAATACTAGGGCTGCCCTCTAGAAGTCGACGAGTTGAATCGTCAGTCGGAGACCCTTTGAGTCGACTGAGAACTTTCAAGTCGACTGAGAACAGTGACGAGGTTTTTTTTCCCGTAAAACAGACAAAAGCTTACAAAATGCACAAGAACTTTAAGAATTTAAAAAGACATTTTAATAATTATTAAAAGTGGAATAATAAATATATATTTAAGTTCTAGCTGGGCTATGACGCATGCTTGCTAAAAAATCAAATCCACGTGACAACGTGCGCTGGCGGTTCACCGTTGAAGGAAGCTAAAGCTGTGAAGCTGAGAAACACGGGTGGAACGATGTCTCAGAAAAAGTCTGGAGGAGCTTTTGAAGAAGAGAATCCGAACAAATTAAAGCTAATTCTGCTCGTCATTTAGTCAGACATCGAACACTGCTTCAAACCAGTGAGTTGACTTTCGTTTTAGACATACTGGTTGTTTGTGGTAAAGGACAAACGGACCGAAGACGTTTGTTTTATTATAATTCCATTATTTTAGAACCTAAATTACAGATATTTTTATTTATTCGTTTACAGCTAAGATTATTTTATTTAAAGATAAGTACAGCCACTTAATATGCAGCCGATAAACGAGAAATGATTATTTCACAGCGCGGGTGATATAATAACTAAACGGTTCAGGTCTATCATTCTCCTTTTCATCTAAAAATAATTTAAATATTGACTAATTTGGTTTTATTTAGGAGTTCATTATTTATGAGAGATGAAAGACGAAGGGTCATCCTACTGAAGGAGCTGTTAAAAGTGAAATTAAAAAGACAGACTAGAAGCGCTAATTTTGCTTGCTGCCCGACGCTATATTCTGTAATTAAATCAGGCTCCAGATCAGATCGTTCATCATATGCCACGTCTCATATGCCACGTCTCAGATATTAGCATCCCAGCTAGCAGGGAACATTCCCAGAACTTTGGCTAATATTAGTTACAAGTTCTAATAAAGTTTCAGTGTTTTAGTCTAATGTTGGCAGAACGTTTGAAAGATGTTTATGATTTCAGATAATGTTCCTGTAAGGTTAAAAGCTGACTAAGACGTACCGTTTTACCGGCAACGTTCAGGGGATGTTTTGAGGATGTTGAATTCATTCTCAGCGCAACATTTGGGAAATGTTTTATGGGTGTTACGGAGACCTGAGATGATGGAACAGTTTTGGAGAACGTTCTCCTGCCTCCAGAAAGAACATTCTGGGAACCAAAAGAAAACTTACTGGAACATTTGCATTGCATATCCTCAGAACGTTGGTAGAACAAATCATTTCTAGCTGGGATTATTGTGCTAGACAGTAGTAACGTTTCGCCACTGACTATTAGCGATATATGAGCCTTAATCATCACACAGTTATTGTGTTACAGGGTGATTAGCAGATGCTAATCGCTAATGTGGCTTTGTCCATTTTTATAGTCAGCAACGTGTCATACAGTGTCCGAACCCACTTAAGCAAGTCTGTTTGAGATCAAGCTTTCACTACTGGTCAGCTACGTTAGCCTCGTTAGCTAGTTCCAGCTAAGCTAAAGAAGCTAACTTAAGGCTGCAAACATGTCTAGACTGATTGACTATATTTGGGCCAAATGTGAACATTCAATTGTATGCCGTACTAACGTGACTGAAGGTCAAGTGTTCATGGAGACTCACTAGCGGATATTACAATCATCTATTCGTTAGCATCTACGCGGGAAGTGTTCCTTCAGCTCCATTTCCCTCGATGATGGGGCTTTCACTGCATGAATCTGAACTTGTGTGTATTTGTACCGGCATATTTGTCCTCATCTCAGAAACAAGCTTTACAAGAAATATTTATGGTCCAAATATTCAACGGTAATATTGCTTAATACGTTTTTTTTTTTTTTTAAATAATACCCTTGATATGGGCCACCACGCGAAAGAAGCACGTCAAGAAAAGGGGAAACGTGGCTGTGAATTTCAAGGCGATCCCGAATCCTCCTCTCCCGTTCCATTATCATAATCTTCAAAGATGCTTGTCTTGTTCATTTTGCTCATGACCCCAGCAAGTAGGTCATCGAATTTCTCTCGAAGTGACTACAAATAAGAGAGACGTCATTAGCGAGCGGAACGCAAGGCCGCGGGAAGACTGGAGAACGGCTCCGGCGCTAGGGGAAGAGCGACGGCTCTTTTAATGCTTTTGATCCCGTTCCAAATAATAAGGAACCATGCGGTATTCCAGGCCGCTTCTCCGCGTCGAAATCGGATGCGACGTGGTAATTCACGCCGCGCTATTTAGAGCCAAAAGGAACAAACAGGCTTTTGTTTTTTGTTTTTTTGTAGCAACACTGCTTTTTTAAAAACCGCTAATTTGTTAATGTGCTAATTTCCTGGGACAATGGATTACTCTTTCAGGAAATCATGCATGGCATGTGTGTGTTTTTCCCTGCCCCAGGCACCCGCTCAGGGAGCCACCATCAGCGGTTGGATGCCTGGAGGTATAAGAGAGCCACAAAATGTCCCGCTACATGCGGCACAATCACAATTGCTAGCCGCAGCGTCATGCTGAGAAACTCCTACGTTTTGCCTTGATTTTGCTTTGGTCTGGACTTTTTTCCTCTAGTCTCCGGAAAAGCTGTAGTCAGAAGGGCCGCGGGCCCATGGGAGCAGCGGGAGGCATTGTCGAGGCTGGCTCATGCTTCATGTGTGCGATGTCAAAAAGTACAACAACCACTCGAGCTTCCCATCGACGCCTTGACAGCAAATGTACCGAGCATTGTCTGGCCCTGTTGTACCGCCGTCTACGAACACAATGCCATTACAACAAAAGACCTGCAATATTCGCCGCTCAGGCCGACGTCAGGCGACAGGCCGCAGGCCATTCTTCAGAGAGCGCGCTATTGTGGGATAACGTATAGCCCTCTGTTGTACCACCTGGCTCGGCAGAAAAGCGGCACCGAGGCAAAAATAAAAACTCACAGCGCAGCACTTCAACCCGTTTAGGACAGGCCGCCATGTGGACCCTCCAGCAAAACGCTGGCCAAATAAAAAGGATATTAGGAGGCTAATAAGGTGGCTGTGCGGCCCTAATTTAGCTCAGCCTTCGTCCAGGAAACTAGGTAACGAGCGTGAAATCCTGTGCACCTGGCCTTGGCCTGTGGCCAGGTCGGCATAGATGCCGTAGCGTGGATTATCCAATGTGGCTGGAGGCCAATCTCAGCTCGGTGACGACCACCGCTGGTCTTCCTATTGTCCATGCATTTCGGCTCCCTCCTCATTATTATATAGCATGCTATTTTTGGAAAACGTAGTGGAGGACGCGCATTGCACACCCCACAATGCACTACTGACGGATGGCATCCAAACATACTCTAGCAGGTACTAAATGCAGTGTGCCAATTGAAAACAACACTGAGGCCCGTCAAGTGGTCTGTAGTGTACTTGTAGCTTGCTAACAAGCTGAATACATCCGCTCTGAGAGGCCCTATACCTTAATTTATGTATTTTGTTAACATTAATGCCTGAACATTCTATTTTTGTCACTACAAAAACAATTCTAACACTACTGAAAAATGACCAATTCTTGTCTCAGTAGTGACCGTTTCGGCTGTGACAACTCTGAACTCAAAAGCGCTAGTCAGGACATGACTAGCAAACACTAGCAAACACCCATGACTAGCTTTGAACAGTCGTACACACAAAATAAAAATCATCATATTTTACATTAAAACTGAAAGAATTTGACTTAATTGCAGGTAATCTGTGATTTGGTAGGTGTTCCACCCTTACTTTCAGAGTTTGGGGACTTCAAAACAATGCTAACTGCTCAGCATGTGGCCACGAGGGACAGGGATGCAGTCTCGCTTCCTGGTTTAAAATGCAGGGGGCGTGGCCTATGGATTAAAACTCTTTGTGTTTCAGTAGTGACATAAAAATGTGGGCATATATATATGTATATGTATATGTGTGTATGTGTATATATGTGTATATATATATTTATATTGTTGTTTTATTGAAAGTTAAATTCATTACATTAAAGTCTTACATCTACAGTTGATCAAAAACAATATAGGGGAAAAAAAAAAATATATATATATATTATTTTAGTGGTTGGGGTTTGGGGACTGGCACGGGCCGCCATGTTCACTAACACCACATTCCTGACGTCTCAGCATGGAGTTGTAGAGGTTCCTAATGGTGTCCTGTGATAATCCATCCCATGCAGCTTGAATATTCTCACACAGTTCCTGCAGATGGTGCGGTAGGGGTGGATGACAGTCTGGCACGACACCATTGTAGTCTTTGGTGACATTGACATGGTGTTAAGGGCAGTCGTCTGTGTGTATGTAGTTCTGCGTGGTGCAGCTGTCTGCCAATGGTGCTGGCACTAACAGGATGACTCATGGAGGACATCACTGCTCGCTGAATGTCCACAATCGTGGCTGTTGGGTCAGTCAGGTATAGCGATAAGCCCCGTCCTTGTTTACGTACAGTATGCTGCCTCAGGTTGGCACCTTGCTTTTTAAGCCACCACAGTGTCTGCCGGCTGAAATCTACCTCTCTAAATGAGGCTGGATTAAAAGTTTTGTGAATTGTGAACTTGTGATGGGCCAAAGCTTCAAAATGCCCGTAAAGCAGCGTGCCAGCCAACTAGGATGCATGACCTACATGGGTCATCTTCTCTTGTTTGGACAGTTCACGGCCACTAAGCTTCTTGTAGTAAGCTAACAGGCCAATTACCACGCATCATCTAATGTACAAGTTGTTGGCGCTAACGTGCTAAGAGAACACACTGCCGTGAAGAGCTTCTCTACTCCAAATTGATCTCAGCAGTAGTATCGGAGTAAATGAAAGCCCCGCTCGGAACATTAGAAACATTTACGATGGATCCAGATAATCAACAAGACGTTTGCGGTTTGTATTCATGCCCCAGCATGCTACTTTACTGCCGCCGCAGGATGATGAGCTAACCGTGAGTCCATTTCCTAGATTAGCATGCTACATTGCTCCAACGTGGAGAATAGTGAGTAGGGTGCCATTTCTAACACGGGGATTGTTTTATTCTGTCACTTATGCGCCCAGCAGGCTCCTCTAACGTCGGCTAATGCGATTTACGCCACTTACATTTTTCACACGGCGCGTATTAGCCGGTTTAGTCGTGCTCGAGCGGCGAAGACCTTGCTCAAGGGCGCCAGCGACACTCTCGCCGCACGAGACCCCTCAGCCCTCTTTCTTTGGCACGTGCTTGACCCATCCCTCCCTCACCACCACCTTCCCCCAGCCTACCCAACCCTCTCGCAGGCGCAGGCTCTTAGACGCCTAAGACAAGGCCAATGGTTTCTAAAGAGGCATTTAGGAGATTTAATTCACGGCTGTGTCACAAAACGTCAAAATCACAATCTTCCAATCATGCATAATTAAGCGGGCTGAATTAATTTGTGCAGGTACAAAGGAATTTTATATTACTCCTCAGGGAGAGAGAGAGAGAGAGAGAGAGAGAGAGAGGCTCTTCTTCTGAATACTTGTGTAAGCCGGTGACCTTATGTCAAGGATTTCCACTGTTGCTAATGGGAGTAGCTTCGCTTCATGTTTTGAGAGTTGTGCTGAACTTTGTATGCTAAATGTTGTACATTTTGGATTCGGGGTGAAGAAATAAAAGAGGAGATTGCAGTCATAGGTGGAGGCCTGCATTGCCATGTGACTCCGTGGGGCTCGCCCTGGGGGTCCCACCGCAATATCTTGCAGAGAGGGACTACATTTCAGTCTCATGCACTGGAGCAGGCGGTTAAGCAATCCAGATATGTTTATGTGCAACATATATACATGTATAAAAATCCTGCAAATTCATATACAGTCTATGTAAAATTATAATAACCACCCAATAATTAGCATGTATAATTAAAATAAGCACTAGAAAAATAATGTCCTGGGAAGTAAAATCATCTTATATCTAGCTGATATATCTTTAAGGTCTCATTTTGAGATTATTATTTAACTTCCTGACATTTTTATTTTGGTTTTTAAGTGATTTTAGTAAGCGAAGTTTTCTCACTATATTGGCAGATAATTGGACTTGTTTTAAGCATACACATTCACACACGTTCTTTATCTGCCAATATAGTGAGGAATAAAACTGCCTTACTAAAATCATTAAAATCACACAAAAAAAAATTCTTAAAAAAAAATCTAGAAAGATGTTAAATAATCTTAGAATTAGCCTAAGAATATCACAAAAATGAGAAATATAAGATATGTCAAACTGATATCAATATATACTGTACATCCTTTTGCATGCCAAAATACCCAGCAAATTCCATATAAAAGAATCTATATCAAATTCTAATAATCACACAAATTAGCATGTTTAATTTATCTGTGAATAGAGGATGTCAAATATTGGATGTCATTTGGGATTAAAGTCTCGTACAGAGTTCTAGTCTAGTTTTAGTAGTCTAGTCTTAATATATATACACATACAGCTCTGGAAATAAATAAGAGGCCACTCCAGTTTCTTCTTAAATCAGCATCTCCACATCTACAGCAGGTTCTTAGTGAGGAACAGAAGGTTCGGTTCTAGCTTTACTGGCAGATACAGTGAGCGTCTGGTTCATAAGAACAAGGTCCAGCAGCAAACACACAGGACAACACAGCTACAGACTGGCAGAGGGCCAAAACCACTCTCTACTGACCGTGATGAGCGCCACCTCATTCCAATGTCCCTTAACCACCGTAAGATGACCTCAAGTGACCTACAGAGAGACTGGCGAGCGGTGGCTGGGGTGAAATGCACAGCGAGCATGGTTCTAAAAACAGGCTTCTGGAGGGTCATTAGTGATTTTCTAAATAAACAGATCTAAATACAATATCTGATCTGGAATTTGGGAGACGTGTTTCCAGTAGGGTATAGAATAAAACAGAACTGCTCATTTTGGTCCAACACAAACCCAGAAACTGTACAACTAGAGAAACTGATCATTTTGAGG
>CM067497.1:22734798-22754358 GCA_034552555.1 Semaprochilodus insignis
TCTCTCTCTCTCTGTCTCTCCCTCTCCCCATACGCGTTCTCTCTCTCCGTCTGTCTCTCCCTCTCTCTCCGTCTCTCTCCCTCTTTCTCTGTTTCTCTCTCTGTCTCTCTTTCTCTCTCTCTCTCTGTCTCTCCCTCTCCCCATACGCGTTCTCTCTCTCCGTCTGTCTCTCTCTCTCTCTCCGTCTCTCTCCCTCTTTCTCTGTCTCTCTCTCTCTGTCTCTCTTTCTCTCTCTCTCTGTCTCTCCCTCTCCCCATATCCCCGTCTGTCTCTCTCTCTCTCCGTCTGTCTCTCTCTCTGTGTCTCTCTCTCTGTCTCTCCCCCATACGCGTTCTCTCTCTCTGTCTCTTTTCTGTCTCTTTCTTCTCTTTTCTGTCTCTCTGTCTCTATCTCTCTGTGTCTCTCCCCCTCCCCCCTCATTTGCGTTCTCTCTCTCCTAGAAGTTGTCTGGAGTAGAGAAGACTTGCTTTTCAGTAGTTTGATTTCTATTATTGATGTGGCGCTCCACGTGTATGTTCAGCGTGTTTATGTTTCTTCATTTCAGTATATTTACACTCGCTGTTGTTTGATTAAATTCTAATAAACTATATAGTAATGGTGATTGGTTAAAGTTATCATCATCAGTATACAGTTGATCCTGCATTTGAAGTGTGATCCTCTGAGATGGGCCTTCTTTTAAACCTGTGCACATGACATTAACACGTAAAGACGTATGACCTGGTCCACTGGTCCACTGGTCCCCTGTTCCTCTGGCTATCGAATAATTATTTCAGGCTCCGCGCTCGCTGTAGTCCTGCTTTAGATTGCATTTCTATTGTGTACATTACGCCGCAGGCCTTTTTCCAGCCCATCCATTTTCAGTGCTTGAGGCTCGAATGCTGCTGCATCGCCAGTTCATGAGGTCTTTTATAACACGGCATTTAATGAATAATGTAGGATGTAATTCTCATAGTAGATCCTGGAGGTAGAAAGGTTCATTCATCCATTTTGATATAGAAATAGAGAAGAAATAGAAGAAAAAGGCACCTGATTCAGGAGAGGAAATATGAATGAACGTCTGGGTAGCTGATTACGTTGTAGCACGTATGTTTGATGTGTGAGATGTTCCTGAGTGGGGTGTGTGTGCGTGCGTGTGTGTGTGTTTGTGTGTGTGTGTGTGTGTGTGTGTGTGTGTGTGTGTGTGTGTGAGATGTTCCTGAGCGGTGTGCGTGCGTGAGATGTTCCGGAGCAGTGACGTGCAGAGATTGTGTGCTCTTACGTTAGACCTGTTCTCTCTCATGCGTGATTCTGATCTTTCGCTTTTTTTTTTCTTTTTCATGTCCGTGGCCTTGGTGCCCCCCCCCCCGTGAGCTCTGATGACGCTGTACACCCCCGTGTGTGTGTCTGTGTGTGTGTGTTTGAATAAACTGATGTGAGTGAGTGGTGGTGAGGGGGCGTACGTGGGAGCTTGAGAGACAGAGAGAGAGACAGAGAGAGAGAGAGAGGAGGGGAGAAAAGAAGGTAAGAGAAGAGGTGCAAGAGAAAGAAAGGCTATAAGAGTGGAAAGAGGGAGATGGTGAGTGGAAGATAACGAGGGGGAAAGAAAGGAAGAGGGAGTCGGAGATAACGTGAGGGAAAGACTGTGTTTGTGGGAGTTGATCTAGTGACTCAGTAGTTGTGTAGTTGGTGAAGAGACGGTGAAACACTCCAGCTTCTCCCCACCTCCTCTCTCTCTCTCTCTCTCTCTCTCTCTCTCTCTCTCTCTCTCTCTCTCCCTCTCTCTCTCTGTAGTGGAGAGGGCAGCCACGTTTCTGGTCAGAGTAACGGTCGGGACCCCCAGGCTCTGGCCAAAGCTGTGCAGATTCACCACGACACCCTGAGGACCATGTACTTCGCCTAATGGATCTTCACTACACCCCCCCCCGACAACCTGCGGGGGGGAGGGCACTGCAGGGCCCTACGGCGGCCTCAAGACACTCCTGACCTTCCTGCACTCGAGCCAGAGAACACACAGCACCACCGGAACTACGAAAGAACAACTACAAATCCCACACGCCTGAACAGTACTGAGTTAACGTGGAGCGTCCTGACCTCACCACAGTTTCTACACCTGGCAGGGCTCCTTTTTAGTTGGTTCGTTTTGGGTTTTTTTATTATTTTTTTTTTGGTCCCTTTTTTAATTTGTACATGTCTTGTTGTATACTACCTTCACCTTCCCGCACGTATGTATGTTCGTATGCAATATGGAGGGGAGGGGGAACCCGAAGATTTGACTGCCACCACGACGCTGCCTCTTTTTAGGCCTGCGCGGCAGGCTGCTCTCCAGTGTCCAGCAGCCCCTGATCCGGGCGCAGGAACCCGACGGCGGACGCCCTTGTGTTATTTTAATTCTTGCTCTTTTTGAAGTACACTATTTTTGAATTGTTTTCAGAATTTGTGGTTTTTGGTTTTTTTTATGTTTGTTTTAATTTTTTAACAGCCTTGGAGAACGAAAGCTACATTAGCACTTAGAGTTAGCTTGTAGACACAGTGAGCCCGGCGCCTTCCTCTGCGCCTGCATCTCCGTTACCGAACCCTGCAGCCTAGCGCGCGTGCCACGGAGGCTGGGGAAGGTGTCCTTCGGTGCGGGCACGAGTGTAGCCAATCGTATTTTAGACATGCCTCCGTAGTCACGCAGTGGCATTGAGTTAGCATAACGATAGATGGACTGTTGAGTGCATTTACGATATCGACGTATTAAGTTACTTAATCTTTTATCTGCACACCGAAACCAGCATTAGAAACCAGCCAAATGTGATGCCAACCGTTTCCAGTTCGATGAGGCACTTACTTTTTTTACAGTGTGCATCTGTCTGTATGCTTTCATTTTGTCAGGAAATATGACCATGTGGCATTCCGGCACTTGATTGGTCTACTTGATGGGGCGGAAAAAACAGGAGAACAGACTTTTTACGACACACGCACACATTGGAGGTCTGCGGGCCGACCCGAGCCCGACGAAATATCATGATTTAGGACGCACACCATGTCAGTCTTAAGTGGATTTGTGTTTACATCAATTCTACATGTCCACATTTTCTCTCTCTTTCAATACGCCATAGCCTATAGTTGGGTTGGGAATCGCTCCGGAGTTCGAAGGGCGGGTGAACGTGCTCCTGAACAAAGCCATGGAGGTTGTTACGGACGTGCTGGGCTGGTGGAAGGTCTCGGCATCTTTCCTCTTGCTTGTTAAGCTCGTCCAAAGCTAAAGTAGTAGCAGCAGTAGCCAGCTTTAGTTGTTTAGAGGAGGGTGGATGCTGTTCTCTAACAGGTACTATCAGCCATTCCATATCAACATACATACTGACAGTTACTGTTAATTGGAGTTCCAACTGGACACATTGATTTCGATCATGTCTAATTTAAGGCAGCTCTTTGGAGAAGGTGGAGGCCGAGTACCTTGAACCGTATGATTTCACAGATCTAAGCTAATGCAACGTTAGCCTGTTTTAACTAGCAGCACTACGCTTCTTGTTCAGAGTAGATCCTGTACCGAACGGGCGAGTGAGAGAACTTGCCGTCTGTACGTAGTGAAATAAGAGCTAGTACAGCTGATTGACAGCTACGATGCTGCTGTCACTTCGTAACAGGGAGATGTGCTGCTGGAAGCGGTGTAGGGACAAAAAATGCAGCGTGAACCCCAACGAAAACTGGAGGTGCGGTATTCCACCTTCGGAAGAATGCAGTGTGAACGTCCTTACTGTATTACAGATGTGTCAACCCACTCAAGCTCTTAGTAACAAAGAGAGACTCCATAAAACCATATCTGAGNAAGCTCTTAGTAACAACGTGAGACTCCATAAAACCATATCTGAGATCATCCAGGGGTTCGGTTTCAATTTTAGCAGTAGTCGAGCCTGTTCGCAGTAGTAGGACCTGTTTAAGTCAAGGTCACGGGTTTGGGGTGGGTTTGGGTTTCAAATTTAGACATGGTAAAGCCTGTTGGGGTCGCATCTTAAAGTCACGAGGTTCGGGCTTCAACTACATCAGTAGTCGGGCCTGACTGGGTTAGTCTCAAAGTAGGCGGTTTGGGTCAGGTTTGAAGTTCAGAGTTAGTAGGAGTAGAGCCCACTCAGGTCTGGTCTCAGTTGTGGGTTCTGGTTTCAAATTTAGATTTGGCCAAATCTGTTCAGTTGAGGTCTTGAAGTCATGGTTTTGGGCCGGGTTTGAGTTTCGGATTGAGCAGTATTTGGGCCTGTTGGGCTTTTGTCTCAAAGACTTTCAGATTCAAAAGTAGTTGGGCCTGCTCAGGGTGGTCTCGGAAGCATGGCTGTGGGTCGGGTTTGAGTTTCAGATTTAGCAGTATTCGAGTCTGTTTGGATTACGTCTCAGAGTAGCCGGTTTGGGTAGGATTTGGGTTTCAAACGTAGCAGTACTTGAGTGTGTTCGGATTAGGTCTCAGAGTAGCAGGTTCAGATGCATCCAGGTTGGGTTTGGGTTTCAAGTTAGGCAGCGGGTGGTCCTGTTCGGGTCTCAAAGTTGCAGGTTTGGGTCGGCTTGGCGTTTCAAATTTTGCAGTAGTTGAGCCTGTTCGGAGCGAGTCTCAAAGTTGCTGGTTTGGCTAGTATTCGGGTTTCCGAGTGGAAAGCGGTTGGGCCTGTTCGGGTCAATCTCAAGTCGTTGAGTTTCAGATTTAGCAGTGTAGCTCGGATCAGGTCTCAGAGTAGCCAGTTTGGGTAAGGTTTGGGCTTCAAATTGATCAGTAGTTGGGCGTCGCGAGTCTGGGTCTGGTTTGAGTTTCGAATTTCGTGGTAATTGAGCCTGTTCGGGTCAGTCTCAAAGTCATGGGTTCGGGTCGGGTTCGGGCCTCACGTTCATAGCCCTGCAGACCTCTAACGAACATACACACTCTCAAATATATCTTTCCTGTTGGTGCACAAGGGCCTTCCGGTATCTGCAGACTGGTTGCTTCCACTGACCTCAGTACATGAAGCAATAGGTCATTATTCAGTATGAACATGAACAAAGCATCTTTCCTCTCATTCAGTTTCTGACTATGCTCTACGTATACCGCACATTCCACACTCACAGAAGGACATGACATGCCTGCGTCTCTACACAGCCTCCCTCCTTCCCTCGCTCTCTTTGTCCTCACGTTCGAACACAGGGTTTTTTTTTATGTAGCTACCCACCGCTTTCTCCTTACGTAGACAGGTGGAAGCTCCACTGCGCTGTAGGCTCGACCACAGCCCACTTCCCTCCCATACAAACGCAGTGTCATCCTTTACAAGGCCCCGCCCACATCCTCCCCTGTAGCACCCATGACAGACACATTACACGCCACACGTCTGCCTCCTTCATCTCTGGCCCGACGTTCCTCGCGTCCGCCAGACGGGCATTGAAGAAACGGACCTTTGTTGTTGTATTTTTTTTTTTTTTTACTCTGTTTAAAGGACACTCTGTCATCTATAGCCAGGTCATTGCTGTGAATTTTCTGAAATGCATGTTTCGATCAAACTTGTGTTGTGACTGGATCCTCTCGGTAACCATGTTCCACTCCTCCTGACGAATGTGCCCTTATCCACGTCTGCCTGTCATATGATGCCATACGTTTCTTTATGGGTTGTAAACTGCACTTCTCGTCCCTCCTACAGCCGCGTGTAGTGACTAACGTTGTCCTCAAGGGGGTACCGTGGGAGGGCCGTCTTCAATTCAGCCTCAAAGCCCCTTTAACAGGAAAGAAAGCGAAAGGTGCCTCAACCTGAGGCCTGCGAGCCCAAATTCAAAAGGGATCTGGAGGTGTAACGGTTAATCACGGTTTAGTTTTGAGTTCATGAGATGCTTAAGAACCACGTCCTACGTTACTACGTTCCTGCTCTGTTTACCAAACCGGCATCAAAACAATATGTATTTATATCTCATGTAACGGCCTACGATTGTCAGGCCTGCGTAATTGGGGCTGCGTCAGATCTATCTGATAAATCCGGGAATAAATGTTATGATGCAGTACTTAATTCTCAGAAGCCACGGTCGCCTAGTGGGGAGGACAACACAAACAAACACACACACACACAATGAGAGAACTGGAGAATTAACTTCACTCAGCCTCACTGTAAAAGCAATATTAAGCCACTGAAAAAGAACGGTCCTTATCATAGCACTTCCCGATAGACTGATTGGAAGGACGCATAAACAAGTTATTTTGGCTCTGTATGTAATAGCGTGGGGAATGTGTTGGGGGAGGGTTATTTTTTAAAAGAAAATAAAAGTTGTTTTTTTATTAAATATGCTTTATTTTGTGTTTTTTTTTTTGGGGCCGTCAAACGGACACGCGAGATTTCAGTAAGCTCCGATAACTGTGCTTAAAAAGTGCCGTGATTGAAACGAAAGTTCTGTTTACCTTGCGTGAGTCACCGTGTGAGTTTAAGGTGGTAGGAACTTCAGGCTCCTGCAGATGGCGCTGCACGAGGATGATGGGGCTATAAATACCTGCGGGGTGTGAGTGACGGGATCCATAGATTGGGAAGAGGTGGTACAGTACAGGGAATGGCTGCGTCCGAAATGGCATACTTAAGCGGTACGTACCGAATTGGATCTAGTACGTACTGCTCAGCCGTTAAAGAAGTACATACTGAATTGGATCTAGTACATACCACTCAGCCGTTAAAGAAGTACATACTGAAGTGGATCTAGTACGTACCGCTCAGCCGTTAAAGAAGTACATACTGAAGTGGATCTAGTACGTACCGCTCAGCCGTTAAAGAAGTACATACTGAATTGGATCTAGTACGTACGGCTCAGCCGTTAAAGAAGTACATACTGAATTGGATCTAGTACGTACCGCTCAGCCGTTAAAGACGTACATACTGAATTGGATCTAGTACGTACCGCTCAGCCGTTAAAGACGTACGTACTGTTAGTATGTGAGTGCGCGGTGTGCACACGTCCTCAGATGCACTACATCCGCCATCTTCCCTGTGTCCTTTGACCCGGAGCTCCGCTGACGTCACGTAACGGCGGCAAACCCCATTCCTTAAAAGCCAAAACTCTGCAAAATCTTTACCATCTGTTAACGACAGTAACGTTCGCTGTGGTTAGTTTTCGCTATGAACACTTCCACATGGTGCAGCGTCGAGCAGGAGGTCGCAGTAAACGCATGCTGAGGAATTGATTCACTTGTAAACGGCTCTGGAGCTCCCGTGGAATCATGGGATAGGACAGTGTGCTGTGGTCGCATACTTCAAAATCTCTCCCGATGTAGCACGTCATCCGGGAACTTTTCGCGTACTGCTTTATGAACACTACATATTCGGACATACTGACTATTCTAGTATGGAAGTACACCATTTAGGACACAGCCAATGTCTCGTTCCGTGTGTGGAAAATGGCTCCAGAGCAGATGTTAATGATTGGCTAAAAGGAGTGACTGCATTTGGGCGTGTCAAAGACCATAGTGTGAAGGAAGTAGCTGAATCTGCAGGCGTATGGAAGCATACGGTCATACGGGTCTACCAGCAGTGGCTAAAATCCCAGTCTACAGGGAATTCTCCTCGGAATTGTGCCAATTATTTAATGCAAGAGTGTCTGAACATTGATGTGGCCTACATCCAGAAACAATATCAGGGTTCAGTCACAGGGGATTCATTTTATGTCCGGTGATCTTATGTAGTAATATATAAACACATACAGTTGCAAAAAAGTAAGAGAACCGCTTGGAATTAACTGGATTTCTGCACTGATTACTAATAAACGTGTGGCCTAATCATTATCTAAGTCACAGTTCTACACAAACACAATCCAACTCAACTAATAACTCACAAGCAGTCATACATTACATGTATGTTCATACTGAGCACGTTGAGTAACACCACCACCACCACCGCCAAACATTTCCTGTAGCTGCAATCAGTGTTGAGGAGGAGCTTTGGACCATTCCTCCCTGCGAATGTGCTTCAGATCATGTCATGGAGTGACTCAGAATGGCAGCGGGTCATCTTCAGTCACGAGTCCCGCTTTTGTCTTGGTGGAGACGACCAACGAATCCGTGTGTGGAGGCACCGTGGTCAGCACCGAGATGAACGGTTTGTTGTCACGCGTCACACGTCCAGAAGGCCTGGTGTCACTCCATCTACACCCCTACCGCACCATCTGCAGGAGCTGTGTGAGGATATTCAAGCTGCATGGGATGGATTATCACAGGACACCATTAGGAACCTCTACAGCTCCATGCCGAGGCGTCTGGCATGTTGGGTTAGCAAACACGGCAGCCCGACGCCATACTGAGAGACAGACTTCTGTATGTGTAGCTCAATAAATATTGATCATATCAGTCTAAATTGATCATCAGTTATTGATCCTGGTGATCTTTATCTTCCTTCCCAACAGCACTGCAATCCCACACCTCCTTCTGGGTGCAGCTGTTCTTTTGATGACGAGTGTCTGTATGTAGAATTATCTCGGGATAGTTACCTCGAGATAATTATCTCAGTGATAACTAATTTGAGGAAAGGATCTCAGGTCATTTTGCAGTCAGTTTTTTAATGCGTCATATAGAAACAGGGTTTTTATTCCCTCGTGTTCTTTCAGAGGCTGTAAAATATTAAAATCCTATAAAAACGGAGAAAAATTAATATTACAATCTGACGTCTGTTTCTCTTCGTTTGGCACAAGCCCCTCCCCCTTAACCTCGCGTCCTCAGTGCACCAATCAGCGCTCGCCTCTCAGAGGTTCCTGCAATGTCGACCAATGAGAGTGCGTTTATTTTTTTCCGCGACCAATCAGCGCTCGTCTCTGAGAGGTTCCCATGTCGTCGTCACGGAGGCTCGGGCTCCCCATATTTAGCTCTTCGGTCGCGGAGCGCTGACAAACCGGGCTGGAGCGAAAGAGCGAAAACGACAAAACATAAAAGTGGGAGTCGACGTTTTAACAACTTCTCACCCTGACAGGGTCGCGGAGGAGCCAGGCTCTCAGGAAAAGACCCGGTCTGAGCAATAAAGCCGTCAACTTTTAGAAGAAAGTCGCGCGGAGCTGACGGAGAAATGTCGCTTTTCCAGATGGGAATGTTGGCTAGCGAGCTAGTTAGCTAGCATGGCAAGCAGCTAGCGTTAGCTCAGCCCAGCTCCGTCGACGAGACGACAACTTTTACGCCTTGCTTTTAGAACAACGAGCACAAATGAGCCTGGGGCTCGTCAGGAACTGTTTGCCGAATGTCTAATCCTCCAAGGAACCTCGATTCCGGACTCTGAGTCTCTCGCGTCAGGTTAACTTCTTAGCACGCTAGCGGTAGTTGTTGGGCTAAGTTAGCTCGACGTTCGTAAATAGAACGTTACAGTCCGTCGGAGCGCGAGTGTGGATAACGGGAGTCTCCTTCTCCTAAAACAAGGATAGGAAATACCCCCTCGGGCCCCCCGTCCAGAAGGGGCAGGAGTCCGTCCACCGCCCGAGAGGACGCACACAACTTGCCCGACCTGTCACACTTGGCTTCGGTGGCCGAGCAGCGACCTGCTTCGGTCCGGACCTCCGGAGTTTTCTTAGCCGAGTTCATCCACTAGGAGCCGGGACAGACGGAACCGGACAGAGACCCCCATGAATGGAAATCGGAACTACAGGTTAGTTTGTCTGAAAGCCGTGTGGTGTTTTTTAAAAGGCCACTTGGGAAGTTAGCTAGCGAACTTGGTCGACTTGGCTTTGAGTCAGTGTTTTAATGCTGACATGTTGATATATGTCTGTTTCAAGACCCCTTTAGAGATGACACCCCTTTCTAAATGCCCATTGGCCTGGATTGAGCAGCCTGGGATAGCCTCTGATCCTTATTATTGGGCCATATAGTGTGTGGCCAGTCAAATGACCCATCCTTAAAACTACTGGATCTCTATGGATGAACTAAATGCATGTTCCTCAGGAGCCCAAACAGCTCTCTTTGGGATCTGATGGGATCAAGTGAACAGGGGCTTCACTACAGGTCAAATGTCTTCATTACAGAAGTACAGAAAGACTTTCGAAGACACCTTCGGCTTGTGAACCAGATGCTCCGAATATAGCTGTCCGTAGTAGATTTGCTACCACGTGTAGTGTATGATCAGTTGGACCCAAGGTGTGAAATATAGGGGGTCCTAAGGGCTGGGGTCCCGCTAATTAACCCTGTTGGACCTCAAGAGAAGCTCAAATACGAATTCAGGGGAGAGCCTTGGTGTTCTTGACTAAGTAGATCCCACTGAAAGCTACAGTATGCCATAATGCGTTTGCCAGTTTCGGTGACAGTTGGAGTCAATTGTTCTCGAAGACAGGTGAGGAGATGATGACTGAGGTCTCAGTTAGTGTGTTTAAGACACCAAACCGAAAAAGACCAGTGCCAGAAGACAAACCTTTAGGCTAGTCGGCATTGAAGCTGGCGTCAGTGCCGCTATAGGAAATGAGTGAGTAAGTTAGCAGCCAGCCAACATGGGACCCACCAAATACCAGGCCGTACTTCACACACCCTGGGTAATACCTATACCCGAGTATAGGTCTGTCTTAGGTATGCACGTTTAGGTAAGCCACTCAAACAGAGCTGCTTGACGTTAAATTACAGCTCTGAGTTATAACACACTTCTCTTACCAGCAGAGGTGACCTAAAACCATCCAGCTACCAACAGGAACCAGGATGAGTAAGAAATGACCCAACTGTTGCTGAATTCCTTGTAAGACTGCGGTGGAACTTCTCAGTACTCACTGTATGTGTCAGTAGTGCTGAAGTTAGTTTGACTCCTGTGAGCACCAGACAAGGAGCTCAAACAGCTGTACTAGTTATGAAGGACTGGACTAAAGCTGAATGTTTGAGCATACGTGAGCTTGTTAATGCGTCTAGGTCCGTCTGAAACGTTTAAATGTCCACAGCTTCATTCGTCCAACAGAAATTTGGTGAAACTTTGCAGATAGATCTAATTATGTGGCTAAAAGGTCAGTTTTCATATACCCATCGCATCAGATCCGGTCTTATTGGACTACTTATTGTGTGAATGAAGGAATGAAAGTTACACGTAATCAACTGATGTTGTTAAAGCGGACCAGTTGGGCTCGTTTTCAGTGTTCATAGTTTTGGTTTTGGGCTTTACTAGAATGGAGAGGTGCTTAATTTTTCCTCATGCTGTACCTCTGTAGTCACTAGTGCTCTGTCTGAAACACTCTGTTAGAGCCCACCTCCCAATGAGCCCACTGTGTTGTGATTGGTGTGCTCAGACGCGCTGTTCTGATTGGTCAACAGCCTGAGTGGCATCCTGCTGCAAACTCCGCACCCCCACACAGCTGTGGCTGTTTTTACAATGGTGTCGGTTCTGCTGGATCAGTTTGATCCAGAGTTCGATCCTCAAGGTCCGGTAGAACATGTTGGTAGGTCAACCTTCACAAGCTAGACCGGAGCAGGACGTTTCAGAGTGGTCCGTTTTTTGCATGTTGGCGTGCCAGACCCATTTGGGCAGCTGAGGAAAGTGGTTTCAATGTTTGGGGTTTCTTCGTTTGGCATGAGCTTTGGGAAAAGTGTAGTATGTCCACTTTAGGGTTTGACCGCAGCATTGCTGTGTAAACGTTCATCACATTAGACCAAGCAGAACAAGATCTGTGGCATTGCATAAGGTTTACCTGTCGGACGTGAATGAGTTACCTTTGTCAGATCTGTCCAAATTCATTTTACTTATACACTCATCAAAAGAACAGCTGCACCCAGAAGGAGGTGTGGGATTGCAGGTCTGTTGGGAAGGAAGATAAAGGTCACCAGGATCAATAACTGATGATAAATTTAGACTGATATGATCAATATTTATTGAGCTACACATACAGAAGTCTGTCTCTCAGTATGGCGTCGGGCCGCCGTGTTTGCTAACCCAACATGCCAGACGTCTCGGCATGGAGCTGTAGAGGTTCCTAATGGTGTCCTGTGATAATCCATCCCATGCAGCTTGAATATCCTCACACAGTTCCTGCAGATGGTGCGGTTGGGGTGGAGGTGGAGTCACACCAGGCCTTCTGGATGCTTTGTGACGCGTGACAACAAAATGTTCATCTTGGTGCTGACCACGGTGCCTCCACACACGGATTCGTTGATCGTCTCCACCAAGACAAAAGTGGGACTCGTCACTGAAGATGACCTGCTGCCATTCTGAGTCACTCCATGACAGTCTGGCACGACACCATTGCAGTCTTTGGTGACGTTGACGTGGTGTTAAGGACAGTCGTTGTAACGGTCTGCGTGCACGTAGTCCTGTGTGGTGCAGCCGTCTGCCAATGGTACTGCGCTAACAGGATGACTGATGGAGGACATCACTGCTCGCTGAATGTCCGCGATTGTGGCTGTTGCGTGCGACTATGTGCAACTATTCTTTTGATGATGAGTGAATGTAATGTACAAGGTTTTAACTGTTTCCCCTCCACCTACCTGTACTGAGTCAGTGTACTTTTGGCGGACAGGTGGGTCTGTCCTCATAAGTGTCTCCAGCATAAGTTGGAAAACCCCCTCCCAGTTGGGAGATAATGTGTGATAAGGTTAATTTTCAGTAGAAGCGAAAGCGTGAGGGCGAGGGGGTTTCTCCAAACAGATTGTTTGGTGCTGGTCATGTCTCAGCTTGAATAATATTTGTTGTTCACTTGAATTTAGTGGCTGAAGTGTAGAAGCTGATGACATAATTCTGGGCATTTTGCTTACGTCACACTTTTACCTGGTAAAGTAGATGAGACCTTCTGACTAATGTTGATCCTTTATTTGTTTGTTTATTTGTCTGTTTGTTTATTTATGTATTTATTAGGTTGTAGCCTGATTTTATGAGTGGTTGGTGAGTGATAGGAGCCGTATTTCCTTAACCCCCAGTGATGGAGCATGGAAATCTGAGGTTAAAGGTTTCTGAAGGGCAGAGATAACTCGCCGGCAGTAGCCTAATATGTGACCTGAATTTACCTGAAACGTGTAGTGTGTTATCTTTAACGTGACATTTGCCGTCATGCTCATCACGTCACGCTTATTGATTAAAGGAAAATAGCAACCTACAGATCACTGTGTAATTCTCCGTGACTGGAACCCACACGGCTGTGTGGGCTGAATGATAAAGCAAGGAATTTTTATTTGCATAATTTTTAAGGCCTTAGTTTGTTTTTCCTATAGAATGATGATGATGATGAGGTTTAAGTCTATATGATTTTGATGTATTGACACTGAACTTTATCTCACAGTGTTCAGAATATAAGAAGTAGGCTGTATAGTGAATAATGTTGGGTTTTTTTTTCATTGTGGACAGTGGAAAGCACTGCAGATGTAAACACAGTAATCATTTGTCATCTCCATGTTTTCGTGGCTTCAGAGATGTGCTGTTATAGTTTCCAGTCTGTTTCCTAAATAAACTCGTCTTCCATGATTGAAACGTAGGCTTCCTCTGGTATGAAGCGGTATATGACTAAGGATGTATCGTTTTGTGACCGAGCGTATAATCACCATACAGGCATATAGAGATGCATTCAGATACCGTAATAACTTGCCTGCTTATCTCAAAGTAGTTGTTGGTAATCGAGCCTGTTTAAAAGACGTGAGTTAGCTAGCTATGCTACATTAGTGATCTCAGATTGAGTAGCATTGCAACAGGGTTTCACGTTACACAAAAGCTGTAGCCTAACATTACTCACACTGTCTGAAAACACCCCGTCCGTGCTCTCTGTGAGCAATTTTAAATACTGAGCAAAGCTGTGAGAAACTGAGCTACAGCAGCACAACTACCCATACTGTGCACTGAAACATACACGGTAGGAGCGTGTGCAGATTTTGAAGGCCCTCTAATACGGGTCGGGTGGTGGAGTTTTGCCGAGTGTACAAGAAAAGCCTATGTATTTATGTTTGAGCTAAATTAGCGAGATGCTAAAAACTTAGGCTAAGTGAGGCTGTGTCTTCTCATCACTGTGTCTGCTGTTTTCCGTACTCTGGACGGAAAGCTTTGGTTATGGCCCTGACCCGTGACTCCTTGGCGCTGATCATGCAGATTCCCTGCTCTGCAGTACTTTACTAGGGATGGACCGATCCCACTTTTTTCAGTTCTTATACTGATACATAATTTTGCATATCGTGTATCACCCGATACCGATCTGATGCTATTGTTGAGTCAGTAAATCGGTTTCTTTACCATGTAGGAGAGAATTAAGGCGTCAGGACGGACTTAAACACTACTTTACTAAGACTGTAAAACTAAATACCTTCATACAGCTGACTCTTCGGCTCGCTCTGTGTTGTTGTTCCTGTTTGTAAGTCAAGTCTATCGGCACACTGCACACGTGCTGACGTATGGTGGCGAATGAGTTGAAGTGAATCGGTCAGCCTCAGGGAACTGTTAAGTTATCCGATACCCGGTCCAGCTAATTCTGTTAATATCAGGATCGATATCGGATCCTAATATCAGATCAGTTCATCCCTATAGTTATAGTTCTAGTGTAGTGTTTTGCTAGTCTTGTCTCTTCAATCATATTGGGGAAGCGTGTCTGTGTGTGTGTGTGTCTGTGTGTGTCTGTGTGTGTCTGTGTGTGTCTGTGTGTGTCTGTGTGTGTCTGTGTGTGTCTGTGTGTGTGTGTGTGTCTGTGTGTGTGTGTGTGTCTGTTTGTGTGTGTTTTGGACCGTGTTTGTTTGTTTAAGAATGGGCCAAAATCTCAGAGTATTCCCAGCTGAAAAGAATCTGCCAGGGCGGAATTCTTAAAGTGACCAACAGCTTGGTGTCCGACCTCCACATAGTGAGCAGATCCTCCTTCATTGCCAGCTTGAGTTGTTTGATCACAAGTACGGCAGCATACGTGCAGCTTTTGTCACATCGTATCATCTGGTATCAGTTTGTTGGTGTGTGAATTTGGTACGTGCTTGTACGAGTACATGAGCACGGTGCCGGCCCAGTATCGGTATCGATGTGTCCCTGTAGTATATGAAGGGTTTGGAACAGGGCATGGTCTGTGGACTGAAGAAAGTGAGCTTGTGTTTTTGCTGTGTTATTTTTTTTTCATGCTGTAATGTGTAAAATGTGTTTATATCACAGTTTTACTTTTACTGTTAGTTACTGCAGTGTTTACAGTGTAGAGGTGGCGCTGATCCTGTTCCTGGTATCGATATTGTGCTGATGACATCAGAAACTGCAGGGTCTAACCTGAATGCTTTACATGCATGCTTACAAGCAGGTCACTAGCCAGATGTAGCCAGATGTTAACATAAGCTTGTGTATTTATACCTCTAGCGATGTGGTGTTTGCACGTTCCATGTCCGGACGGCCATCTTAAATGCAGAGCTTCACCTCAAAATAGCTCACACAATGGATTTTAAAGTTTTCAAGTTTTAAAGGAAAGCTAAATTAGAGTCGGCATACATGGTATCACGCCGTTTGTGCTTTGGTGAGACGTCACTTTAGTGGCAGTGTGTTGGAGCCTGATTCTAACAAATCATCCGCGAGTTTTACTGTAGCCACGGAGAACGGTCTGACGGGTATTTCGGCCGCCGAGCAGGTGTTCACGCAGGCTGGCTAATCGCGGTGATTTCTGAGGAGTGCACTGAACCGTAGGAAAACCAAAAAAATGCACCGATCTCTGCTAATCACAATTAATCACCGCAATCACTGTGCTGCTTAAAATAATTGCAGTTATTATTTTTGTCGTTTACAGAAAGCAAGCTTTTAGTGGGTGACTGAAAGGTAGAGCTGAAAGCTGTGGCGGTGGAGACATTCAGTGCTGGATTGGATGTGACTCACTGTTCTCCTGGAGAAGCGTAGGAGAAGCCTGTCGCGCCGTTTTCGAGTGCGTGGTAAATTCGTCGGCGCATGGACGGACCTCTTTGTTTGACATGACATGCTTAACAGTGCGTGATGTACCAGGTGTTTCCTGTCATCGGGGGGCGTCACCACAGGAAGGAGGGACACCCCCAGTGTGCTTCTGCGTGAAGTTGGTCTGGCTGGCTTCAGAGCATGTATGGTGGTTTTCCTACACCGGTTCCTGTTAGGGCTGCACAGTGTAGGGCACCGTCATGGTTAACGTGACGTAGACCTCGGTGAAACCAGCTTTTCAAGAAGTCAGCAATGCGCAAATAACCCTCTAACCAATCACTGAATGTTTTGTTGTGCTCTCGGAGCGTCCCGACCAGTCACACGGATGAACTCTAGCATTTTTATGATCCGACCCTGGAGACAGGATTGGATCTGGAGAGAGTCCTTAGCATTAACTTCATTATAGTCAGTAGGATTTGTTTAGTGGCGTATGGATGCTTTCCAAATGTGAACCAGTGATGTAAGTCAGGGGTTCCCAACCTTTGCCACCCCAAAGCCCACCTGAGAATCGCTACAAAGCATAGCGGCCCACCAGAAAACTATAATCAGCTTTTGTGAATATAATTTCTCCAAGGAATATTATGGTATGCCCAAATCCACCAGCAAAGTGCCACTGCTCGTGCCCGTGCTGGTGCTGGTTTCGAACGGGCCCCCTTTTCCACTGGTTTGAGAGCCGAGCCAGTATGTAGCTGGAGGTGGGCGGTTCTTAATCCGTAAGCAGAAGTCGGCGGACAGCTCATGAAAACAACATGGTGGAACATGTTCTTCAAGTACTAACTGTCCTTCCTGCTTTGAGGGCGTATATCTTACCATCCAGAACCAACTCTTTCAGCTTCTGTGTGCAGCCCAGTGGGACCGACAGACAGCGATTACGCGCAGGACGACTCGTACATGCTTCCTCTTTCCATTATGAAGGTGTTCTGTTAAAGTTTTCAGTGCTTCACATTTTAGCCTGTTAGTAGACGGACACCACCTGTTGATTGCGCTCATCCACGAGCACATCATCGGTGGGATACGATTGTTCCCGAGATCAGCTCAAGCCACGCCCCTTTGCCGCTTGTGTCCTGGGTTCCACGGTTCCAGACCGGAGAGTTTATGGAACAGCACTGATTTTTCCGGCTGCGAACCAGTCGGAAAAGTGCGGAACAGTTCGAGGTTTTGGCACCGGCACCATGCTGGTGGAAAAGGGCTCTGTTTGACTGAAGGAGGCCCCTCCGACTTTTCATCCTGGCGTCCTTTTGAGTAGGTGCAAAGGCAACCCGTTTTAAAGTTGATTTGCAGTCTTTCTCTCTTTCTCTCTTTCTTTCTGTTGCCCTTTTCTTTTGTCCGTCCATAAGCCGACGGCATATCGTGGATGGTTTCTATGGAGAGTGCAGTTCACACCAAAGCCTGTTGTGGTCGGTGGGTGTTACCGCCGCCTCTTTTATCCGTAAAGAAAAATGGGGGGACCCTCCTTCTTTTTCTTCCCTCCCTTTGAGGTGGGAAGCTGCAGCTCGACATCGTCCAGTGCGTTAGCTTTGTTTGTTTGTTGTCCGATCAGAAAATAGGCTTAACGTCCAGCGTCATGATCTCACGGAGGTGTTGTGTTGGTCAGTTTGCCAGGTGCTCCGTCTCCGGGTTGTTAAGCCGAATTCTTGGGGCCCGCTGGAGTAGGCTGTTGGCGTGGGGAATGTTTCGGAGGTGGTAGCAAACAGTTCTGAGCGTATGTGTATAGGGAAAGAGGGGGGCCTCTCTCTGCAGGGGCAGTGGGGCCCTTTTTCCCTTGAAGACATAGTGGAGGGTTCAGAGAGGTGCGCTGTTCTGGAGATTGAGACAGAAAGTCAAAAGGCAGAAATTAGCTTGAAGCCGGACCATGGGTGGTCGAGGTTGTTTGTTCTCTTCCTTATTTTCCTCTCTTTTACAAAGTCAGGTCTTTTTTTTTAAAGGAGTACTCCAGCCTTTTAAAACCCAATCTTTACCTCTGTGTCTGTCTGAAGCATATGATCGATTAGCGCACATTGACTTTTCCCCATTCTTTAAATACTCTTGTGCCGCCCCGGTATCTTGGGGTGTTCTCACACCCTCATCATCCAGACGATGGTTTGACCCAAGGTTTGTGTTATTACAACATTGTGTACATTTGATACCCAATAGCAAACGACCCTAATAGTGTGTAACACCGCCGCGAGCACCAATAACAGCTGTGACTGGATTTGGCATGTACTGGCAAGTTTCTGGCTGTAGGCCACATCAATGTTCAGACACTCTTACATCAAAGAACTCCGCAGTTGGGCCAGACTTGGTGGATGCCTTCCCTGCCACAATCCCGAGGAGAATTCCCTGTAGACTGGGATTTTAGCCACTGCTGGTAGACCCGTATGACCGTACGCTTCCATACACCTGCAGATTCGGCTACTTCCTTCACACTATGGTCTAGCACCTCTTCTCCAGCTATGGATCCTGTCTCTCACACCCCACAGGGATTTATAGCCCCGTCCTCCTCGCGCAGTGCCATCTGCAGGAGCCTGGAGTTACTACCGCCTTAAACACGCAAGGGGACTCGTTTTCCGTCTGGTGAGCTTATAAACCTTAAATCTTGTATTGCTGCCACAGTATCTTTTGGTGGCTTTGCTCTCCCATCCTGTCATATCCTTACCGGAAATGTGTGTATTGGCATTTTCATGGCATCTAAAGTTCTAGCGATGCATCTCATCTCCTCCTCTTCCTGCTATTGTGGCTCATTTTTACTTCTTTTCTGTTTTTGTTTTTCTTCTTCTTCTTATTGAGTAGTGGGTGGTGATCTGTGTTAACTTGAAATCCCGTGTCAGCTAATTCTTGAAATCCTGAAAGTTCCGCCCATCCAGAAAAGTGTTTTCACACGACGAACAAACCAAACCTTGTTCCGGACCGCACCTGGGATTTTTAGTTCGGAACAAAGTCAGGAAGGTCTGGATGAAACATGGTAGGTGTGAAAGCATGCTTAGAAGACTGGAGCTCTCAGGTTTGGTGGCAGTCTTCTTGCTGCACTCTAGCCGTGGATTTGCTTAGTTCCATCAGCATCTGGTTGCTAACTGCAAATACTGGTCTTCCTTAAGGAGAGCCTCGGGAATGGTTAAGCTAGCACACCGTCAGATAAAAGCATGCGTTGTTTATTTGTGTTTATTGTGATGTTGGTGTGTTCTTACTGCCCAAATAAACACAGATTTTTGGCCCGTAGCGCTGTTTTGCTACAAGGCCTGGATCCCGCCTATCAGACGACTACGGTGGTTGTTTTATGGCTGTTGGTTAACACGGAGTCTTTAAAGAGCTTCCATAGCTTTCCCATATACGTGTTTTGGGGTTTCCCTTAGCCGTGGCCGGTTTAATTGTGGCTATCCCTCTCTTTCTCTCGCCCTTTCTTTTTCATGGTGGTAGTATGGCGGTCCTCTCTGCAACAGAGAGTCCCATTCACCCAGATGAGGAGAAGTCCGCTCCCAGAATGGCTCTCATTCATACGGCCTCGCTCGGCAGCATGCTTTGGGTCCAGACTGCTTTTCCTCTGCGCTGTCCAATGTGCCAAAAACTGGCCACCTTCTGTCCCTCCAGACCAGGCCCTTGGGTTTAGCCTAGCTCATAATCCCACACTGGTATTCACAAAGCAGCTTGGAGTACGAGGGCTGGTCCAGGGTTAGATTCCTGACCACTGTTATGGTGATCTTTACGGTGACTAATTGGATCCTATTTCAGTGCCTGTATTCACATGTACTGTGGTCAGCTGATCCTTCAGACTGACAGAGAGAAGCTCGCTCTCTCTCTCTCTCTCTCTCTCTCTCTCTGTCTC
>CM067497.1:22754858-22769829 GCA_034552555.1 Semaprochilodus insignis
AGCCATTTTCCTCCAGCAGTTCAAACAAGCGTAGAGAGATGTGACATGGGATTTAGAGTAGCAAATGAAGCTTTCTTTAATGCGGCCAATCTGACTCACTCTACTAAATGCCACGGAGGAACCGTGCTGGATCCAGATGTCGTTGCAGAACTCATGGAGCCTGGAACCGGGACCAGATTTTCCACATGAGGTCTGTTTTATATGTGACGGGACCGGGCTGGATGGCTTGTCCAGGCAGCAAAGCTGTAGGCGAGCACAACTAATCTGAGTCCCCCTCGCCCTCCCACTTCATCAGTACATTGCGTAACGCGTTTATTTTTGTTGGTGCAGCAACGTGTCGCAGGACTCCCCGTGCCTTCCACGGCCGTGTGGGATTTCTCTGGCTGAGTGCACACATTCATCCCGCTCGGCATACAGGGAGCAGCCCTTGTTTGTTTACGTGGTTCACTCTCATTTGCTTGCTTGGCAGTCTAACAGCAGTTAATGCCGAGGTCTCTTGCTTGACTAGGCCTTAAGGAGCTAGAAGTTCATCAGCTCCTTGTTTTGGTGGTCAAAATGCAAAAGTTGTTCGAGCACCCCAGGTCAAACTGCACGCGCTCAAACAAATGTGCAGCGGTCACCAACCCTCCTCCTGCAGATCTCTGCAGGCTGTTTTCCAAACAAGTCTTTTTTCTGGACCCAGGGCTGCTTTGCAACTTGCAAGCCTGGTCCATTTGGTCAAGTGTGAAAGCTGTTTTTGAGCCTGGGAGTGGTCCAGAGAACCAATCTCTGGTTCTCCTGAAGTCAGTGGTCTGGGGTTCGCCCTGGTGTGGTCTATGGCAAGAGCCCAAACCATACATTTCCCATAATGTATCCTGTAGGGATCATCTTCAGTCGCTTTAGCATTTCCTGCTTCTCATGGTCTTCCAAGATCACCGCTCCCTCTAGGCATTTCCCCCCTTCACAGCCAAAGTTCCCAGTGTGAATTGTCCCGAAAGCCCTGGCAGCTCCCACGGGATTTGAGGTCCAGTAATCGCCGATCATTAAGCCTTGAAATAATAACACGATGCTTCCACGGGCAAGTCTTCTGAGACGCTGACCAGACAGACGGTACCCTTAAGAGGCCCTGCACTGCAGGCCGTGCACGCCAATTCTGTGCTCTTCGTGCTACGACAGCACATCAGAAGATAATTCCGTGCCAGCTCCATACCCCACGCAGCCGGCCCTGGGCAGATTGAGATAACAGAGCACCTCTCATTTGTTACAATCTGTCGATTTCGTTTTTCTGACCTTTAATCCTGCAGCAATCTCTCAGCATCCCGTCTCTGACTCCTCACCCCAATCTAGTGAGCCCCGTCCCAGAGCCTGGGCATCAAAGTTGTTACCCGAAGAAGAAGAAGAAGGAGGAGGAAAGAGGGGGGTGGAAAAGAAAGCCTTCCCTTATTCTTCATTTCAGAAGTTCTTTTGAAGTAAAAGTTCACTCGGTAACATTTTACGAACAACTTATTCTCTATCTGTTTGCTTGATTTCCTATCGATTTCCCGGCGCCTCGGTCTTGGCAGAAAAGACGAGAGGAGGGAAAAAAAAGGAAGAATAAGGAGAAAGACAGAAGGAGGGAGAAAGCCGGATCAATGTTAGCGTGACCTCCCACAGGGATATCAGTCGGATGCGCTTCTCAGCGATCATTAACCAATTCCACGCTGCCAGTTGAAGCAGAAAAACCACCTAAAAACCATTCCATATTTTTTTAATATGTCACTCCGCTCTTTTTTTCCAAGGAATACCTGATAATCTAATTCCTTCCCAATCGGATTCGCCAAAGCTGTGACCGTAAGATGACAACCCATTATTCTCAATCCATAGAAGGCATCGATATCTGTGCCCAAAGGGGCGGAGCGGAAGGAAAGGGTGCCGCTGCCAGCGCACGGCTCTCACCCGGTGAGAGACAGGCAGCATGTGGGCCATGTTCACCTGCTCTGTTGGCATAGTGGCATGCCAATCATCCATGTATGGTTCGCTTGAGCTCAAACAATTCCGCTCCTCGGTACAAAGACCAGAGCATTGTCGAGGCTTGATCTAATACAGAGCTCAAGCGCTGCTCTATTTAGACGTCCTGTGGGGGGCTCCTGGATTAGACGGAGCCGTCTGTTGTCGGAAAATGGGGTCGCAAGAAAAAGCCTATCAGAAATTGCACAATAGGTCTTATTACCCACAATATGGGGGGTTATTTCAGTCTAGCAATGGTTATATAGTTACCGGTAGAGCTGCAGTCATTATCGTGCTAGGCTGTTTGTTGTTTGACTGTTTCTAATGCGACATGTGAACCGGATCAGACACGCATGCATTTAAAGCCTTTTCAGTGTATTGCAATACAAAACTAGAAAACTGGTGGCTAGACTGCTGTTAAAAATGAATTGGAAGAGTTTATGGGAGGAGTGAGGTATGTATAAACGACACATAGAGGAGTGCGGGTCAGTATGGGTGTGGATTCGAGTTTGGGGATCTGGCCTGAGTGAGTACAGGCAGTTTGGGGGCTGGTGGGTAAAGGAAACAATAGGGTTTGGGTAGGGCCAAAAATGAATGGGACTCTATGGGAGAAATGAGGGATGGAGAAAAACAGACAAACGGATGAACGGAGGTCAGACCGACATTGAATTTGTGCACATGGGGTCTGCTCGGAGAGAGTGTAGTGAAGCGTCGTCTGTCCAGTGAGCAGAAGTACAGTGGGTGGGCGTGCAGTTTTTCACCCCATTAATTCTTCATGGGAAAAAAATTCCTAATTTTACAAAAAACGTATGTTGGGTCAAAAGGCTGTACATTCCGGAGCTGGAGCTGTGTTGATATCTTTAAAACTGTGGGACTAGTCAGTAGACAACAATCTCTTGACCAGTGTTTGTTAGCAACGTTAGCCTTGTAGCTCCGGTGCTAAACTACAGAAGTAGCACTTGGACTGTCTAACTACATCCGGGTTAAGCGGAAAGTTGTGCAAGTTTGATTTGTTCTCAAGCCATTTGAGCCTCCAAAAGTAGGCTATGATGCTAATAGTGCTAAACTCAAACGCTGTGCTAGTCCACAGGAACAACAACACAGCTAACAATATGTCACACAGTGTGAGCGAGGGGTTACTTCAGGATAGATTTGTTACAGGATCGGATCAGATTGGCTTGTTTTTCCCCTCAGATATCCCCTCCGGTCGGCCTATGTTCTGCTGATATGGGCCAAGTAGCGCTATGTGCCATGTCTAATTCTACCCTCTCCTAAAAAGCTGTTGTTTGGGATGTAATAGGTTTTCTGATAGCAGTAAATCATGTACAGTACAGGACATTAGAGTGTATCTGTGAACACACACAAGGAAAAAGCACTTCTACTGACATCGGCCACTGTGTGCTAATGGCTAACTGGACGCGTGACTGGATTTAGTGTTCTTGTCTGCCCAAAATACCGCTTGAGGCAAAATATGACATGGTTTAGGCACACAGATCCACTAGCCTCGCCACTCTGAGAGTCTGAAGAGCTCCACTCGTTCCATCAAACGGGCCGTGTTAGCGGTTATTGGTATTTTATAAGTCCTGAGGGAGAACGCCCGGTGATTGGTTGCCTGCGCTGGCAGATTGTTGTCATGTTAATCACGATTATAAAATGTTTTCTGCGAAGGGACGGCTGATGCAATTGGAGCTATTTAGAGGCAACGGAGGTTGCGTGATCTGTAACAGGTCGGGGGCTGACAAAGTTTGGAAGTTGATATGCGCATAATTAGAAGAGAACTTCGCCCATAAAATGCTAATGTGGCCAGTAATGGATAAAAGCTAGTCAGGAACAGCTACAGTTTAACAAATGAGTTCATGCTTGTTAGATTATCCACTGGTTTCTTGACGTTCACTGCTAGCCACTTTAGCGCACTCACGTTTTTGGAGGACCTTAACGTTGGCCGGAATGTGGACCCCCTTCCTGGACTTTCGGGGGCCTTAAAGTACAGCACTGTACTATTTTGTATGCAGGAGTGCCAAAATGAAATAGACTACTTAATACAAATGAATTAGTCAGTTCAAGTAGGAAAAGTCATATAGAGGTTTAACACACAGTCGGTGGTGAAATCTTGTATCTGCATTAATGTTGTTAATGTTGACGTAACTTCATAATGCCAGCTAACCCTTTACATTGGGTCATAATTTCATGACGAATGGGCCAATGAAAATTCAAAATTGCTTGGAATAAATAATTGGCTTCTATTAAAAGTTGTGAGCATTTGTTACCATCGTGGACATACCTGGCTCCTACCGCGCCAAAATGTTGAGTGAGCATTAATGCCTGATTAATCTGACAGGAAAAACACACCGTTTAGCCAAACTAGGGGGCGTGTTCTCCAGACTATGTTTGACCAAAAGCTTATTGCATTGGTGTGAACTTGCTAGCTAGCAACCTTTGTTGGGAATAGAACCGCCACAGCACAGGCCAACATGTGTTCAATACTGGTTGGTCTGTATTAGTTTATGTTGGTCTGTATTAGTTTATGTTGGTCTAGTACTAGCCTGGTGCTGGTTTAGTTGACCACCCACCTTGGGCACACTGTATGACCAGCATACCAGCATCAAAACGTGACGTATGCTGGTTTTCCTGGTGCCTAGCCGTGCTAGTCCATGCTGGTTGTTCTAGCAGGGAAGTTAGCCTAACTGTTGATATCCTTCATGCTAGCTGTGCTAGCCACTGCTTGCCTTGTTCCACATTTCCCTCATTCAAAATACAGTGTATATTTTAATAAATGACAGTCACAGGGCCCCCTGTTGGCTTGGGGCCTTTAGCGACTGCCTGCAGTGTTTACAGCATTAAACGGTCCCAGCAGTTCCACAACTGTTAGCAGAATTAAGCTGTTAGGATATAAACAGTCCTTCAGAGTGGTTTGAGGCGCAATGCCCAGTTCTTTAGGAACTTATCAAGTTAGAATCACAGTGGTGGTCATGGGACCCAGACGTCTGATGTGTTTAGTGCCTCTAAAAGCTCCCTCACAGAGTGTTATTACATGAAATGCTCAGGAATATACCGCTTGATGCCTGAGACGTTGTTTTACAATAATTCTGTGATAAGCTACTGGCTGAAAATGTATTGCGTTTTCTGCATGCATTTATGAGGTGGAGGCAGCGTAGTCCCAATCATCAACATGACATATTAAAAGCCCGAGTAGATTGACTGGTCATTTTGGATAGGAAATGGAATGACTGCGCTTGTGGTGTGGACGACACGACCTCTGGTTGAGTAAGTAAGTTTCTCTAGAACATCAGACTAAATGACTCAACATGCGGCATTTTGAAAGGCACCAGACCCCATTAACACTGGGAAAAACCAAAGGGCGTGCCCCAATTAACACAGCCCCAAAGGTCTCGGGGCGCACTGATCAAACCCCATCAATTAGAACCCAGAGTACCTAGCCCCATCTCTGGCCTCATGCTGTGTTGATGTCTCCCTTGCTGTAGCCTTATCCATGGCTCAGACCAAGCGTGCAAAAGGCAAATGGGCAGCGTCAGCCCTGGCAGCCCTGGCTGGCCTGCCATGCATTATTCATGAGCGCACAAGCTCCCTGCACCACTGGCCGTCACACTCGGCATACTCGGGCCAAAGAGGAACTCTCCCACGGCCTCGTCCTTCGTGACATTTTCGCTTTGTGCGCCGCGGCAGCGCTCCCATTCTTCTGGGCAAAGAAGTAATAACAGTAATGGACGAGCAGGACAAGGGCAGTCGCGGGGCCCACGCCAGCAGCATCTTGAGATAGTACAGCGGCATAGCAAGCCATAGAGGTAGCTGGATAATTCTGTTTCCTGCCTATACCGCACTGCACGTAACACGAGGATGCACTGCAGCACATAAACTGCTATGTGGGCATGAAGTGAGAGGGGATTCGCTCCACTTGCTATGCTAGAGTGGCACAAGGACATTCGCTTTAGCTGGGAGACAGGCCAGAAAACGAGGAGCCGTACCCCCTTGGCCACTCGCAAAGAACAGATGAGCAGTTAAGTGACCAGGCAGCAGGGATGTGCTGTTGCCATGATTACATGGCCATGGCGCAGTTTGGTTGCTGATTAAATTTCTCTCCGCAAAACATTACTGGCCTCCAAGCGTAATACCCCAAGACCAAAAGTCTGGGCGACCGTTTAAGTGCCGTTTAAATGAGCCCATGAATAAATTAACTTACCGACACACCAGTCATAGACAGTCGTAGCGGTCCAAGGTTTGCGGTGTAGATACCGAGAGTGTAATCTGAAGTCATTTCCATTGAAATGCACAATGTCAGTTTAAGGGGGCTATTAAAATGGGCAGGGCGCATTGTTAATTGTATCTATATCCCATTTTTATCAATCGCATCAATGCACTCCAATGCAATGTTAGTCTTTTTATCCTTATAGCTGTCGTTTGGCCCCGATCCCAGTGTTTTACATTAATATGGTTGACAGAAGATGGCAAAGAATACTGTAATTCCAATGCATCTCAATGGAAAATCAGCGACAGCCCAGCAGGTCGCTCCATCAGCGGCTACATTGTCCCACATTTTGCCGTAATGTTGTAGCTGCTTCAGGAAAATGGACACTGAAGGTTATTTGACTTCATTCGTCTGAAATAAGAACAATGCCATACAGTGTTATTTATGCAAAGCATCACCAAAAGCTGCGTTCAATGGAAGCATACATGTTGGAACTTCCCTCCTCCAACTAGGAGAACATTCAAAGAAAACCGGGAATTCTTCCTCCCAGCTTATCTATAAATTGTACTAACAAAGCAAACTATATTTTATCCAATGACAACATACACTCATCATCAATAGAACAGCTGCACCCAGAAGGAGGTGTGGGATTGCATTGCTGTTGGGAAGGAAGATAAATTTAGACTGATATGATCAATATTTATTGAGCTACACATACAGAAGTAGTGTCTCTCAGTATGGCGTCAGGGCTAACACAACACGCCAGACATCTCGGCATGGAGTTGTAGAGGTTCCTAATGGTGTCCTGTGATAATCCATCCCATGCAGCTTGAATATCCTCACACAGTTCCTGCAGATGGTGCGGTAGGGGTGGAGGTGGAGTGACATCAGGCCTTCTGGACGTGTGATGTGTGACAGCTAACTGTTCATCTTGGTGCTGACCACGGTGCCTCCACACACAGATTCGTTGGTCGTCTCCACCAAGACAAAAGCGGGCCTCGTCACTGAAGATGACCCGCTGCCATTCTGAGTCACTCCATGACAGTCTGAGTCATCCTGTTAGTGCCAGCACCTTTGGCAGGCGGCTGCACCACGCAGGACTACATGCATGCAGATAGTTACGACGACTGTCCTTAACACCACGTCAGCGTCACCAAAGACTGCAATGGTGTCGTGCCAGACTGTCATAGAGTGACTCAGAATGGCAGAATAGCACGACACATGAGTTATCCTATCAGGCTATGATGACTTTGGCACGACACCATTGCAGTCTTTGGTGACGTTGACGTGGTGGACAGTCGTCATGATGGACAGGCGTCATGATGGTCTGCGTGCATGTAGTCCTGCGTGGTGCAGCCGCCTGCCAACGGTGCTGGCACTAACAGGATGACTCATGGAGGACATCACTGCTCGCTGAATGTCTGCAATCATGGCCATTGGGTCAGTCAGGTACAGCGATAAGGCCCGTCTGTTCTTACGCTACATGAGCGGCTAAATGTGAAACATGAATCATTTAACAATGTCTCACAATGTCAAGCCTACAAACCTATTAACACAGTATACACATGTGAACGTAGATGAATATGGGCCTGGAGGTCTTATCTTGTTCGTGCTTGGTGGGATTGGACTGCTCGTCTTCCATTCTGTCCTCAGAGGTCACACTGTTGTGCTTGTAACTGTTTAAGTAGTGCTGAGTTCGCCAAGGATCAATTGAGCGATTACGTTTTAATGAGAAACTGTTGATGCGCATTCAACCGGACTTAGAGCTTCTATCCATCATTGCCATCCCTCCTTTTCTTCTCCTCTTTAGCCCACTCCATCCATCTCTCCTCTGTAAATGATATGGGGAAAGGAGGAAAGTGTTCCCTTATTAAAATTTAATTGTGCGCAAATTTGCTTCTCCCTTTTTCTTTTCCCAAAGAGCCCTCAGTCGTTTACAGATACACCTTTGTCTTGGTCTGTTTTCCGCGGCGGCCGCTGCTCTGGCCAACCACTCTCATGACTTTCCTGGACAATTACCTGAGCTGTTAAGGTTCCGATTGGTTCTTTTAGCCACGGGGCGAAAAAAAAAAAGAGAGAACCATCTAGAAAACATTAAGCAATGCAGTGCAGAAGGCTCATTAACAGGCAGCTCAGACTGCGGAGGAAAATCTGGGTTTCAAAGCTGCTGCTGTTTACCAGCAACCCAACTTGCTATGTAAGTGGGATCACAAACTCAGTTAGCGGTTGTTGTGGTACTGAGTCTCTGTGTACAAGATCATTTTCCAGACAGTGCATTTCTCAGTAGTCACCCAGAACAGTGTAAACATTGTCCCCAGTGGACACGTCCTAGACACTGTACAGGCTGGCGCTTCACCCAAACAGTCTACCTACCAAAATGTAGGGTGCGCTAAAGCTGTGGGGGGTTAGTGGATGGTGTTGCTTAGCTGTAGGCGACATCAATCAGTTATGGAGAAAAAGCATTTTATAGCCAAATAATATACACATGAGCCATGTGACATATTTCAATGTGCTATTGGTGGCAACATTACAACAGTCCACAGTCTTTTGACAGGAAGGTCGCCACCTAGGTCCCCGGGACTTGAATGAAGTGCCCTTGAGCAAGGCACCTAACCTCCAACTACTCCCGGGGCGCCATGGATACGGCTGCCCACTGCTTGGGACAAGTGTGCTCAATCCCCCCTAATGTGTAAGTGTTCACTAGTGTGTTTGTGTGTGTGTGTATGTGGGTGTCTCACTCGATGGATGGGTTAATTGCAGATGGTCAAATTGGTCTGTGTGCAAACACAGTTCTCTAAATTCTAATTCCATTGTTTTGCTGCACATTCTTGCAGTGTTCCTCAGAGCGGTGCCAAAACCTGGCACCAAAATGCCATGCTGGGCTAGAGGCCAAACATAGAGGCTAAACGTTGCGACTACAGCAGCCACTCATCTGTCTGGGCAGTGGGAGGTGCTGGATACCAGAACTCCTTGAAGGCAGAAGGCAGGAAACACCCAGAACAGGCCACCAGTCCATTGCAGGGCCACAATAGAAATATCCATGATGAACATGTCTTCTAACGCCTTCAGGGGGTGTTACTAGAATCCGTTGTGTGCTGTGCCTTTTAATAAGGCGGGGTTCATATAGACAACTGCTACTAACACCTCTCACACCCACCAAATGAGGAAAAAAAAGTACCTTGAAGCCGATTTTGCATCGTTTTGTAGATTGAATGTGCCTCTCAGTGTGATATATGGCCAATGTCTGGTGGGCCAAATCATACACCCCTGAGGGTTGGCCCTGGGCCACACTTTGGGTAGCCCTGCCATCAAGGAGCCACATTTGGCTCTGGTGAAGAATCTCTCGGTGGATTTATTTTGGTTTTGTGAAAGATCCATCACTGTAAATGAGATTTGAAGGAATATTTGTAAATTTAAAACAGTGGTTCTGTGGTTTTCCCACAGCAGGAAGGAGATGGGGTACAGTAAGGAGAAGGTAGCTGAGCTAAGTGGCTAGCCAGGTTTTTTGTAGAAGTTTGAACATAACATGCGTAACGTTTGTGAGAAATTGCTTCGTATGGCTATAAACTTGGCGTACGGGCTTTCCTTTTTGTAGTTGTTAGCCATATAGCCTTTAGCATGCTAACTACACAGCTAGCTGACTACGGTGATGAAGTTGTTTCAGCAGTCATGTGTAACAGATTAACAGGTTTGCACCGGAAAGCCCAGCCAATCTAATGTTACGGTATTAAATGAATTTTGAAAGTTCATCTGTGATACTTTGATGGAGTTAAAAGTTTGATTAGCTGATTAAATGAATGATGTTATTGTGAATAATGTCCGTAATAATGTTTATAATGTTCTTTATTGACCCTGCATCTACACTTGGTCATCTGAACCAGAGAAGTTGGGGTTGAGGTGGGCTCAAAGACAGCCAGTGTTAGGATTTGAAGCCATTATTGCTTTCTGGTTGGCACAGCTCTCCCACCACCAGTATAGCGGCCACGCAGCTTAATAATGAATTATTGGTTGGTGTGGTGTAGTGGATAACACCACTACCTGCCAAAGTGCTACACCATGTGGGAGACTGGGGTTCGTTCCTGGTCTGGGTCACTATGCTGCGCTACACCAATAAGAGCCCTTGGGCAAGACTCCTAACACCACGTTGGCCTATCTGTAATATGATTAACCTTGTAAGTCACTCTGGATAAGAGCATCAGCTAAATACATGATTAGATCATCTGAGTTGACTGGCTCCCTCGGCCAGGCCTAATGGATGCCGGCCTCTCGCTTCAGGCCTTGAGCCTTGGTCCTCTGTAATGGTCGAGCGGTCAGTCACCCATCACACACCCCAGTGTAGACCCTCCCTCCCTCTCTCTTTCCTTCTCTCCTTCCATCTCCTGGTGCACCAGCTTTTAGCTTGGCGCCAACCTGCTAACAGCATATGTCTAAGTTGGAATGGGCAGGTGAACCACCTTTTAGCTTAGCGCTAGCATACTAATAGCATATTATCAGAGATAAGAAGCTTCGTCGTAGTCGTGCTTTACCACTTTTACACATTCTAGATACATCCTTCTCGACGTTCTAGATATGCCACTTCCTGGCTACAAGACTAACCAGGTTTCAGTAGTTAGGAAAACAGTAGCAGTAGCCTGTGTTTTACCTGGTGCACCAGCTTTTAGCTTAGCGCTAACATACTAATAGCATATTATCAGAGGTAATGCAGTAGTCAGTCATAAGTCATAGTCAATAGATGAATTGTTCATAGAAATGATTGTTAGTTGCAGCCCTAGATATTACTGATCTTGAGGCACAGTCACCAATCTGTGAAAACACCCCACCCCCGCCGCCCCGTGCGAGTGGGCTGCCAGTGGGATAATTACATTATTAGATGATCAGAGTTGACTGCCTCCCTTGTCCAGGCCTAATGGACGCCGGCCTCTCGCTTCAGGCCTTGAGCCTTGATCCCCTGTAATGGCACAGTGCTCAGTCACCCATTGCATGGGATATTTTTGCTAAATTCCCATCAACACCCTCCCTATACACTGCTGTAGACCCTCCCTCCTCTTTCCTTCTCTCCTTCCATCTCCTGCCAGCACCTCTGCTTTTTAATGACCCATGACTTCCCCCGGTGCTCACTCACGCACCTCAGCCAAATTGTGGAGCGTCCTACGTGTGCATGTCCTGTTGCTGCTGTTGTTGTTGTTGTTGTTGTTGCCTCTGTGTTTATGGAGGGTGGTAAATGTGTTTGTGCTGCTGCGGCTGCGTATGGTCGATTGCTTCATAATGAATTTATAACACTGCAGTACTGAGCATCTGCATATGAGCATGCGCACGTAGAAGTGTGTCTCTGCACGTGTACAGCTCTGTGCAATAGTCAGAGACCACCCAAAATGTCATTAAGCACAATGTTGAAGGAGTTACTAAGCTCAGAGTTCAGAAGTGATGTAGAAAACATGGGATTCCTAACAACCACCTGGAAGACCTGGTAGACCCAACAAAACTGTCCCCAGAGGAGAGGAGAACATCAAGCTCCACTCTTTGCTTCAGATCTGAGAACATCCACAGGTGGTTCTGTCCATCCTTCTTCCACTGTGAGAAGATACCTCAAGACTATGGAGGTCTGAAAGGAGGTGTAGCTGTTCAAGAAGCTCCTCACTGAGAAAAGGAGACACACACATCCAACAAAGAAGCTGCTGGTGTTCTCAGAGCAATGGACTGACCACCCCAGAGTCCAGAACCTCAACACCACTGAATGTGTTTGGGATTGCTTGGATCATGACAGAAGCAGGAAATGCTTAACCAACGTCCAAGACCGAACCGAGGTGTGGGAAACACGTTTATCAAAAAGAAGCTGCAATGAAACTGAAGGTTGGAAAAACGAATCAGGACGTAACAATGGAATCAACCACGCTTTGATTTCCTGTGTGTGAGAATAAAGGTCACTCTAGACCTTCTGGACACATCACTACCTCACTACAAATCTCGCCAGCTTTCAGCACCTAGGGATGGAAAACAGTAGCAGTAGCCTGTGTTTGCCCTGGAATGGGCAGGTGCACCAGCTTTTAGCTTAGCGCTAACATACTGTTAGCATATTATCAGAGATAAGCTTCATTGTAGTCATGCTTCACCACTTTGGACATTCTAGATCTGTCCTTTTGGCCTTTCTAGATACGTCAATACCTGACTACAAGCATAACCAGGTTTAAATAGCTAGGAATGGACAACAATAGCCGTAGCCTGTGTTTAACCTGGTGCACCTGCTTTTAGCTTAGTGCTAACCTGCTAATAGCATATGTCTAACTTGGAATGGGCAGTTGCACCAACTTTTAGCTTAGCACTAACATGCTAATAGCTTATTATCATAGATAAGCTTCATCCTAGTCATGCTTCACCTCTCTAGATCTGTCCTTTTGGCCATTCTAGGTACATCACTACCTGACCTCAAGTCAAACCAGGTTTCAGTAGTCAGGAATGGAATAGCATATTATCAGAGCTAAGCTTCACTGTAGTCATGCTTCACCACAAAGAAGCATTAATTTTCAAGTAGTGCCACGCCTTCCACTTTCAGAAGATGAATTTGATATTTAATTAATATGGTTATGTCTAGTTATAATGTATTATTACACTGCAAAAGTGATGCATTGAAATCGCTGCCCTAGTCAGCATAGCGATGGGCCTCTGCATGTGTGTGTGTGTGTGTGTGTGTGTGTAGGTGCATGTTTGCAGGACATATATGAGTAATGGACACTGCAGTGCTTTGGTGCAATGGGCCCATAGAGAAAACTCTGAAGGGCTCCTATGACGGCCATCTCATGCCCCATATAGAGGCCACTCTAGTCACTCTGCACCGGGGTATCTCTGCAGACCACTGCATAGCAGCATCCCCTTTACCTCAATGCTAGATCCGAACAGCCACGCTGTGGCAGAGTTCCACTGTGCAGAGCAACAGAAGGTGTTGTGAGACAGGTGTGCAGGTATTTCCGGGCTGTTATACACAGTGCCATTACCCTGAAAGAACAAGTGTGATCGGCAGCTTTACATGAGGAAGACAATGAAAAATGAAAAATATCCATCTGTACATCATGGGATATGAACTGTTCAAGAATGTTAGCCAATCAAAGGAGAATAAAAAGAAATTAAAATGGTGATCAATTTAGATGGATATGATCAATATTTATTGAGCTACACATACAGAAGTCTGTCTCTCAGTATGGCGTCAGGCCGCTGTGTTTGCTAACCCAACATACGTCTCGGCATGGAGCTGTAGAGGTTCGTAATGGTGTCCTGTGATAATCCATCCCATGCAGCTTGAATGTTCTTACACAGTTCCTGCAGATGGTGCGGTAAGGGTGGAGGTGGAGTGACACTAGGCCTTCTGGACGTGTGCAACTATTTGTGCAGCTAGTGTTTGCCAGTGAGTGTACATGTGGCAGATATTGAATTATCTTCCAATATGCTTCAGATATATATTTAAGGGAATGCCCCTTTATGGAACATAGCATTGGGGAGCTCCTCCGCTCAGTGCTACTGAATACACCGGGGTAACCGGCAAGTTACCTCCGCAGTCACTGGCACTGTGCTGCCCCGCCGGCAGGCACTTGCAGCTGGCTGCCATCCTGGTGGCCTGGCCTCCATCTCTTTTGCTGTCAGTCCGGGTGGTCGCCACTACTGAGCCTCGCAGCGCTCCTTCTTCCTCTGCGGTCCTCGGCCAGGCTTAGTCCTCTATGCCCAGCCCCATTCCTCCCCAGGCCACTGGAGGGCACTATCCCACTTCTGATACCCACAGGAGACATAGCGCTTTCAGTGAATGCTCTTTTACTGAATACAGCATTAGAGGGGAGAACAACTGGTTAGCGCAATTGAATACAGAGGAGTAGCAAGCAGGTCACCTCCAGCATTGCACTCTGGGTTGATGGTAGGCTTATAAACCCACTCACTACCACACACCCCAGCACATTAACTCACATACAGCACTTGGGCAGGTCACAAGCTAACAACACATCTCATTTACAATGAAAGCGTCTCTCCTACCACAGCAGCGGTGGCTCTGGGGAGCCTGTGCATGAGCCTGACATGAAGGTTGTTACACGTAAACATGGCAGATGAATGGAACATTAGAAGGCTTGCCCAGTGATTCTTATTTTGATGTTGGAACTGAGTGCCCACAATAGGCGTCTGAGGTTGGCCTATATGTTGGGGCCCATATAGGGAATTCTGGGTCCTTTTTTTCCTCCATGTGTGTTTCAAACTCACCTCTGTCGCATCCTGTGGTAAACAAAATGCAACATTGTCACTAGACTGTCTGATTAACAAGGTTGACAAAATATGACTAATGTCACATACATGGCACAAGCAAGGTAACGCTCTGGCGTTCAAATGATGTCACATGAAAGTAACACCTTGTTCTAACAGCAAGCAACGTGAGCGCACTCCAACATCAAAACCAGAACCTTTCCATTTCACTCAGTAAAACTGTCTACACCAGCTGCGAGCGGGAAAGCCCGGTGTGGCATGATGCGGCATTTTTAACTGACGCCCCATTTTTATTTTTGACATGTTGCATCACTCTGCCATTCCGTTTCAGAATGGAAGAGGAGAAACAGATTGGTGAAGTGGAGGAAAAGAGGATCTCTATGACCATCCCAGTAAATATGAGCTAAAAAAATGAGTCACCTTCGTGGTAGTAACTTCAGGCTTCTGCAGATGGCGCTGCACGAGGATGATGGGGCTATAAACACCTGTGGGGTGTGAGTGACGGGATCATAGATTGGGAAGAGGTACTACAGTGCAGGGAATGTCTCGTTCCATGTGTGGAAAATG